>PVJC01035352.1:0-18308 GCA_004026665.1 Murina feae
TTCTAAGGCTTGTGGCTAATCATACTTTAAAAAGATATTAGCTTATAAGAACAAGTAACTTCAAAGTACAATGGGTGTTTAATTTTAAAGTGTGTCTTTAACATTTATGTAAAATGTTTTGTACTCATTTAATAGAAACTTATCTGGCCACTGGGTAAAGCTAGCAAGAAAACTACTGGTCTGCAATGTGTTAAAAGAGAAACATACATCCACACAAAAACCTGCACATGAATTTCACAGCATTATTCATAATAGCCAAAAAGTGGAAACAACCCAAACGTCCAATAACTGATGGTAACAGTTATTGGTAAACAAAATGAGATATATCCATATGATGGAATATTATTTAGCCATAAAAAAGGATGAGCCTTGAAAACATGCTTAATAAACATGCTTAATAAATCAAGAAAGGCCTCATATTTCATTATTCCATTTATATGAAATGTACAGAATAAATAAATCAAACAGAAAGATTAGTGGTTGCCAAGGGTTTGGGGGGGTTGGGGTGTGGGAAGGGTATGGAGAGTGACTACTAATAGATATGGAGTTTCTTTTTGGGTGGTAAAAATGTTCTGAAATTAGTGATGATGGTTTTACAAAACCATCTATGAATTTTTATGGCATGTGAATTATATCTCAGTAAATCTGTTTTGAAAAAGGATGCTTAATTCATTATGAACTTAGGCTATTTTACTAAACAAAATTTCTATTTGTTACCATTAAAATTGCCAGATATTAATCAAAGAAACTGAAAGTAACCTGCCATCACTGAATTTTCACCTTTCAACTTGAAAAGAGGAGTAAACTAGTTTCACTTCTAGGTATTAATGGACCTTGACCTATGTCACTTCACCACCAAGGAGAAAGTTTTTCTTCACTCAAACGAAAAGAGTACAAACGCAAAAATTTTATTCTTGAGAAAATGCCCTCATATTTTCCCTAAATCAAAGCACTTGCTATCTCAAAGTAGTTTTCTCTCACAACCAGGGGCTCATGGGGCTTCCTTGCTGAAAGCACACAACTAAATAAAATCCCCCTTCAACAAGCAAGTACTGAAAACTACTATGAATTGTGGCAACATTTTAATGCCTTAAGATAAACAATGAGTATAAATACCTAGCACTGGGGTATGGGTCTGGGAAACGTTCTTTTAAATGTTTACTGGCTCTGATAATAACAGTAATAGTAATAACTAGTATTTACTGAGCAACTATAACGTGCTAAATAAACACTGTCCTTGGCTCTTTACAAATAGGATGTTTAATTTAGTCCTCACAGTAACCCTGAGGAAAGTATTTGTATCTTCTTGTCATCGATAAGGAACGGAGGCCTAGAGAGACTGAGCAAATCATCTGTCCCTGATTGTACAGATAAGAGAGTCCAAAAAAAATACCCCAACTCTTTCTGAACTCAAACAGTCTCTCCTCTCCCTCTCTGTATTCCTCTTCAAAATGAAAAAGGAAGCCAGAAACTTGTAGAAACTGAGCAGACATCCCCCCCATTCTATCTTACAAAAGTAGTGCTTTAAAAAAGGTGACTGTTCGTATAGTCCAAAAGAGGAAATATGAAAAACAAAAGACTGTTAATAACAACTAGCAGTCAACAGGCACAGAATACCATGCCATGTCCCACACCTCGTACACTACTTCCCGATTTAACAGTTTTCCCATTGATTCTACTGATAGCCTTGGAACGTCACAATTTAATGACCTCACTATGGAAAACCCCAGAGAACAACAGTTAGTGAGGCTGGACAGCTCACTAGATCAGGAAGGAAAAGGAATCAGTTGGCAGGAAACATAAAAGTTTATCTAACAACATAAAAGTCTTTAGCATTACAAAGTAACATTAACACTGTAATTCCACAGCACTTTAATCTGAAGCTATCTCTGCATTCCTTTGTATTATTTTAATACTGTATTACTAAAAGCTGATTCCCAATCTATTCTCCATATGTCTAATAGGATCCTAAATAAAATAAGACTGCTATATGGCCACCACTGACCTTCATTACTATATATATATATATTTTATTTTAAGGCCACAGTTCAAAGGATTGTCCCAGAATCAATTAGGCACAGTTCAAAGGATTGTCCCAGAATCAATTAGGCACAGTTCTAAGGATTGTCCCAGAATCAATTAGGAAAGGTAGCATGTGGCGCACAACATGAATTTCATCACCAAGCAGACTGCAGCTGGCAGAAATCTTGAATTCACAATTGACACACCACATTTGTCCTTATACTTCTCAGGACTCTGCCCAAAGCAAACTGAAACTGTAAACCAACAGCAGATTGATGGATGTACAATTGCTAAGCATTTCCACACACACCAAAAGGGGGAGGTGGGGGTAGGAGGTTGGAGAGGAAGTAGCTGAACAACTGAAGAATGAAAAAACTCAGTGCGTGCAAAAATTTTTTGCACAAAAAGAGCATCACCCAATGCAGGGGGGTAAGGAGTCACATGGGGTTGACCAAATCCTTAGAAAATGCCAAAGAAATAACCTCGATTCTTGCGGCACCTGCAATAATTCCTAATGGGAAAGGGCCAACTCGAGATGAAATAAGGTCACGTTTGCTTGAGAATTGTCCTCACTTCTCTACCCGCCCTCCCCCCCGCAATCCCCGCCGGTCCCAAGCTCCCAGCAGAACCCTGTGGGAGTCCAGGGAAAACATCCGTCCGCGCTGAACTGGGGGATCGGGAAGGGGCCATCCTCCTGCGAGCAACCACCTGTGCGTGTGGAGACCCCCGAGAGGGAGTTGTGTGTAAAGTAAGCAGCAGCTCTGGGGATGGCCCTCCTGACCCAGGACGGACACTGCTACTCACGCAACGCCCCGGTGCTTCACGCCCGGACTCAGCCACCTCCAGGCAGAGGGCAGCCCCTCCCGGGCCCTCCGCCCCCAGACCCGGTCTGCTCCCACCCCCGGCCCCCCCAAAGTCCGCTGCCCGCTCCTCTGCCGGACAGCTGCCCTGCCACCACCAGGCAGCTCCGGCTCGCTCAGCCCAGGCGGCCGAATCAGCCTCCCGGGGTGGGAGGCGCCCCAGGCCCGCGGGATGGAGGGCTTGGGATCTGGAAGGGTTTGTCCGACCCCCTCTTCCTCTCGGCGTCCTGGACTCACCTCCCTGGCAGCTTGGCGCTCCTCTTCCAAAACTGCTTGCTGTTCTCGGCAGCCATTGCTCAGGCCCAGGGAAGGCCTTCTAGGCGGGCCAGGGGGGTACCCGGCGAGATGCCCCCAGGATCCCGCAATCGGAGGGCCAACCCAGGCCGCTTCCCCGCCGCCGGTCAACGGCTCCCAGCTTGTGGGAGCGCCATCTTGGGTGTGGGCAACCCCCCGGATCCAGCGCCGCTGCCATTGGTGGGCTGCCCGGCCGCGGTCGGACGAACCAATCAGGGGCCAGAATCCTGCAGGCCGCTGAAGCCGGACGGTGACGTCAGGGGCCGGGCACACAGGTGGACGGGAAGGCGATGCTGGGCGGGCAGGGAGGCGGGGCTGAAAGTTCTCACGCCTGGAGCCGGGGAAGAAGCAGGTAAAGGACCTCGGGAAGGAGGATGGGTACTGTGTTCTTTGGAGGGGTGGCTGAGGTCCTTGCATCTAATATGTTTAGGAAAGGAGAGCACATGTATTATATACATAAGTCTTGACCCAAAACGTAACCACACCCCTGGTTATTAGCCTGCGCTTTTCCTTTTCCTTTGCACCCGGGATTTTTTGTTTGGTTGGTTGGATGGATGGTTGGTTGGATGGGGTTTTGTTTGTTTGTTTATTTGTTTGTTTGTTTTAAATCTGTGACGGAAGACCCCTAAGGATCGCTAGCCCGAGGTAGGTAACGGTTCACGTGCGTGGCGGTTGGACCGCAGGCGGCTCTGTGTGGATTGAACGCCCTCGAAGGCCTTGTGCTCTGGGTGGAATTCGAATGACCTACTGCCCGTTTCAACCAGTAACTGTCGCTTTCTGACTGTGAGAACCAGACGCTGACCATCAGTACTCACCCGACTCAGGCCACCCAGTGACGTTTCTCGCGAGGACATCGTATGTAGATCTGTCTCCATGTCGTGCATCCCAAAGATTCAGGCTGGCTGTGTCCCCAAACAGACTTAGTTTCTCTTATTAACCTGTTATAAATCTTTCACTCTTGAATTTCGGTCCAGTTCCGACTCAGAATGAGATTTAATATTAGCATTTTGAGTCCTTTGAATGCCCTGACTGTGTTTTTTGCTCTTTCCCCCGTTTCCTTGGTTATAGGCCAGGGGTTAGACCCCTTTGGCGGTCGAACGACCCTTTCACAGGGGTCGCCTAAGACCATCCTGCATATCAGATATTTACATGACGATTCATAATAGTAGCAACATTACAGGTATGAAGTAGCAACGAAAATAATTTTATGGTTGGGTCACAACATGAACTGTTTTAAAGGGCCAGAAGGTTGAGAACCACTGGCTTAGGGGGTGGGCAGGAAGCACGCGCGGTCCGGCGCAGTTTCTGTCCCAACCAAGGACTGGGGAGGGGGCTTGTCCTCCACGCAACGGACAGCTACCACGTGTCCTTCATATGTTGGAGGACACGTAAGGACCCCCTGTCTAAAAACGACCATCTACTATATGCCCTCCAATAACCTCTTTCTACATAGGCATTAACCCCCTCTTCCAGCTTCTTTTGCTCCCTAAGTTCACCATCATGGGATTGTATGAAAAGGGCTTTTTTTACTTTCTCTGGACCTTACATGTTTTTATAGACTTTCATCTCTTCTCGTCTCAGATAGTTACCTTTTATGGGCATTTAATCCTTTAAGAAAAAAAACCCACACAAAAAACTCTTATCCTTTTAATCTTATCTTTTTCATCATTTTAGCTGTCTTTTTTGATCTGTCCTTTTTCTTGCAGTGCAGTGACCAGCACTACACTCTGAACTCCAAGATGGGTTTTCTGAGGTTTTGTTGAAGCAGGTGTTTTGTCTTTATTCCTGGCATTTTGGACTTTACAAGAGCTGATGATGTCTTGAAGGAATAATCTATAGTGATTTCTAGGTTCCTTTCCTCCATTGCACCTGGCAATTCAGAGTTCATTATCTCAAAGGTGTGGTCAGAACTCTCCCCACACCATGTGCTGTCTTACACTTGTCTGTGCGGCAAGTCATCCGTCACTTCCTGCCTCCTCACACAGCTTTGCAAATGTTCCAGAAGAGCTCCCCGTTGACTTGCTGCTTCACGTGTGGAAAGCAGAGTATGTATGGTGTGCAAAAAAGTGTCTCGCAGTATTCCCTTTTCTTAACGTTTTATGAAATGTTAAGTAACGCAGATTCCCTGGGGATACTGTTAACAGTGTTCATCCCAAAGAAGCCCTATTATTCCTCCTCTTTGTTTTTGACATCTAAGCCAGTTTCCCATCCAAGATTTTAAAAAGCCACTCCAGTCATCTAGCAGTAACTTCGTAAAACAGACTTTATCAGGGAGGTTGAGATTGCTGTGATTTCTCTCACCGCCGCTAGACCACCCAAATCTAAACCAGCCAACACCCTGACAGCAGCCTCCCGTAGGCCTCCCTGCTCCCATCCCTGCCCCCTTAGACTGTTCCCCACACAGCAGCCAGTGAGAGCCTTTTAAATTCTCAGTCAGATCACATCACTCTTCTAGGCCCAATACCTTGAAATGACATAAAATCACACTTAGCATAAAATCCAAGCTCCTTAGAGACCCTAGGTGATTTGGTTCCACTCTCTTCCTCGTTTAATCTGTCTGCTCCAACCGCACTTATTGGTCTTTTTGCTGTTCCTTAAACACTCCAAGCGTGTTCCTACCTCAAGGCCTTTGAGTTAGCCATGTCCTCCCTCCTCTGCTTGGAATTCGACCAGGGGGTGGGGCTGGCTGGCCAATCTCCTGCATCCCCTTCCCCCAGCCAGCCCTGGCGATAGGCCCTGATCTATTGGGGTGGGCCAGCCAGATGGACCCCACCCATGCACGAATTTGCGCACCAGGCCTCTAGTGAATGCATAAATAAGTGGAACAACAAATCAGTCAATCTCTCTCTCCCTCCCCACTTCCTCTCTCTTTAAAATCAATAGTTTTTTTAAAAAACGTAAAAACTACTCTTAGCTGACAGGCTGTACAAAAACAGATTTGGCTCATAGGTGGCAGTTTGCCAACCACTAAAGAATAAAGAATAAATAACATATAAAACAAGGTTAAGAAACAACAAAAAAAATCTTATGGTACAATTAAAGTCCCCTTTTGCCTCTCCTTGATCCCCTTCGCCTCCTCTCTCTAGTGGAAGCCGAGATCCTGAGTCGTATGCTTAACATTCTCATGAATGTTGTAGATGTTCACGACATATGTGCATATCCATAAACATGTTTTTCATGTTTTGAAACTTTAAAATAGCATCACACTGTACATATGCTTCAGCAACTGGCTTTCTTCACTCAGCATTCTGTTGATGCATGAAGCTTTAGTTTACTTAGATGCATTATAGTTTTCCAGTATGTGAATATTCTTATATTCCTTATGTTGTTCCCAGTTATTTTTATTAAAAACAGTGCTCAGTTAACATTCTTTTCCAATTACCATGCACAAAATCTTCTCTAATGCAGCCTTTGTCAAAATGCAGTTTGTCAACTATATTTGTTCACTGTGTGAAATTTAAAGTGAAATAGAATAGACAGGACTAGAAAAGATCAGTGTTGTTGCATGCATGTGGATAGAAATAGTTGTGTAAAATGTTTGTTTCAATTTTATATACACTTATACAATTGTGTGTATTATTTCTGTGTGTACTTGGTTGCAATTAAAGTATATTTCTTAAGAGGTTTTGTTGGAAAGTTTTAAAAACACTGCTTTAAGGCACCTAGGTGCCCTGGTTGGTTTGGTTCAGTGGATAGAGCATCAGCCTGTGGACTGAAGGATCCTGAGTTTGATTCCGGTCAAGGGCACATGCCTAGTTGCAGGCTCAATCCTCCAAGTTTTAACCCTAATCAATCTGCCCGGGGCTTTGAACAAAATTTTGTGTGTTGGCTCTTTAGAAAGGTGCCTATTTCTCTAGCAAACCTCTGTCTCCCTGACAGAATCCTTGCTGATTTTCACAGCCAGGTGTTATGTGGGTGCTTGTTCTTAACTCTGGTGCTCTGGGCTGGGGAGCCACCTTGAGACTCCCATACTTCTCTGGGGGAACCCCCTGCAGCTTTTAAGGCTGTACAGTCACTTTGGAACCTCAGTCACTGCCTGTGGGAGCAGGGCCAGCCCTTTTTGCCCTTCTTACCAGTCTCAATGTGGCTTCTTCTGTAAATCCTTGGTTATAAGACTTCTCTTCAGGTAATCTTTAGTTGGTTATTCAGAATGATTGTTCTATAATTTAGTTGTAATTTCAGTTTTGTCCTGGGAGAAGGTGAGTGTATCTTCCACCTACTTTGCCAATATCTTGCATGTCCTCATCCTCTTATTTTTCTTTATGCTTTTCCAGCTATGTTTGTAACCATAAATAATATATTGTTTATATTAATGATATTTTATTGTATCTGTTCTTCTGTTGCTTGTTTCTTTTAACCAACATTATGGTGTTGAGATTTACCCATGTCAATGAGTGTAGCTATAGTTCACTCATTTTCACTGCTGTATAATACTCCATTTTCTAAATAGCACAGTTTATCCATGTTATTATTGATTGACATTTAGTTGTTTCATATTTTGTGCTACTGTGAACTCTGCTGCTATGAACATTTGTATTCATGTCTCCTGGCTAAGTGGACAAGTAGAAAGATTTCTGTAGGATACTGATGTGTTAGGAGTGGAACTGCTGGTCTGAAATGTATACATATACTAAACTTTGCAAAATAGAACCCAGTTGTTTTTCAAAATGGTTTTATTACTTCCTTCTTTCACCTGCTTGGGATGAGAGTTACATCTTCATTTTCTAGAATGTGGTTTCAACAGTAAATAAAAATTGGGGCAGGAGGTGGGGTGTTGTTTCAAAGCCAGGTTCTTTATGAAAAAAAATGGGTTGAACATGAGGTAGGAAAGTAGAAACTTTAGTACCTGTTCAGTTACATATAAGTCTTTTTTTTCCTTCCTACTTTCCTTCCTTTCTTTCATAACTTTGTACATGATACTAATTCAAAACATACAAATAAGTATATAATAGGTTGAATGGTGATCACCCAAAATAAGATATGTTCACATTGAAATCCCTGAAACATGTGAATATTGCCTTATTTAGAAAAGGGGGTTTTGTGGATATACTGGTAATTAAGTTAAGAATTTTGACAAGAGCCCTGACTGGTTTGGCTCAGTGGATAGAGCATTGGCCTGCGGATTGAAAGGTCCCAGGTTCGATTCCGGTCAAGGGCATGTACCCTGGTTGCGGGTACATCCCCAGTAGGAGGTGTGCAGGAGGCAGCTGATCAATGTTTCTCTCTCATCGATGTGTCTGACTCTCTATCCCTTTCCCTTCCTCTCTGTAAAAAATCAATAAAAAATATATATATATTTTAAAAAGAATTTTGACAAGAGATCATCCTGGTTTACTCAGTGGACCATAAATCCCATGGTAAGTGTCCTGATAAGAGAGCAAACACAGAAGAGGAGGAGGCAATGTGACCACGAGGACAGAGGGAGTGATGAAGCCACAAGCCAAGGAATGCCTGAAGTCACCAGGACCCAGAAGAGGCCAGGAAAGATTCTCCTCTAAAACCTTCAGAGGGAGTGTGACCCTGCCAACACTTTCGTTTTGGTGTTCCTGCTCCCAGAACTGCGAGAGATCACATTCCTGTTGTTTTATGCCACCAGATTTGTGGCAATTTGTTGTAGTAGCTCTAGGAAACCAATATAAGATATAAAGAGAAAGTTGGTTTCCCTCCATCCCTGGCCCATAGCCACCCAGTTTTTCTTCTCTGTTGCACTTCCTTGTGTATTATCCTTCCAGAGAGATTCTTACAGAGCCCTTAAATAATTGGCAGCGACATTCAAGGTGGTTTTACAAATGAGGAGTCTAAAGCTCAGAGAGGAAGAAATTGCCCAAGGACCATCAGGCTAGTCAACAACAAAGATGACCAGGAACCCAAGTTTCCTATCTCTTGGTTTTGTGCTCCTTTGATATAAAAGGCACAGATTTTGATATTAGGTTAGGGAGAGAGAAGAGGAGGGTACTGGGTAAATGAAAGAAGGGGAACACCTGGAGATGATAAAGGGATCTAAAAACTGTTATGATTTCACTTCAGTTGGCCTCAGTTCAGTAAAGCACTTCAGGTCATTGACAGACCATCAGTAGAAATGGATGCTCCCATTCAACTAGCTTTTATTGAGGATCTTTATGTTCGGGGTACATACCCTTGATTTTGCAGACCTTGATTTCACAAACTTTGGATTTAATGGACAAAATTTCTCGTCTGTATTTCATATGTGAAAATTAAAACCCTGTTAATTTTTAAATGCTTTTAACAAGGGTTGCTTATATTTAACAGGGTTTTTTGTTATTGATTCCAACTTATTTTTAACAAACTTTCATTTTTAACAAACTTTAGTGAATAGGACATATGTTGGAAAAAGCAGTGAAATTTCACCGACATACATAAATATTACATATCTACAACTATAGTCTACATACTTAAATTGAGGAGTCACTGCTTGTCAACAGTGTTCGGTGAGTGATTAGCACCGAATGACAACACCGAATTGCATAGTAATTGGTTCTGTTGTCTCGTGCAGTGACTTCCTGCAGCATTTTTAATATGTGCCCCGATGTTGCAACATCTGCTAAGCCACCCCAGCCATGTGCATTTGTTTACTCTCGATGACTGGTGAATGCATCCATTTACTAGACCTATTCAGCAAAAATTCAAAATTACAGTAAATACATACGGAAAACTTGTCTGTGAAATTAAACTTTTCATACATACTTCATTTGAATTACACAAATGTGTCCACATAAGTAAAAACAGGTAAACTAACTAATTTGTCAAATTTTTAACACCTATTTTACTACATAATGAAACTTCAGCTTTAACGGACACCCTAAACAGAAAACTGTCTGTTTGATTTGGCAATTGGATTATTGTTGACCCAAATGGCTAGGTGGAGTCAGAAGCCGATGAAGGACTGTGGTAGACTGGATTTTCTCACATTTTCACTCCTTCTTGCCACATGACCTTGCCACATGAGGGTGGATGGATTATATTTCCCTGTGAGACTTCTGGCCAATGGAATGTAAGCAAAAGTGATGTTCCTTAAGAGGCATCACGTTGCCATCATTCTCTTGTACTCCTACTATTCACCATGAGAAGAACATACCCTGGGGGGCTGGGGAGGAGGTAGGAGAAGGAAGGCTGCTGGTCCAAGGAGAAGAAAAGAGTAGAGCAGACAAATGCCCAATAGGAGCCTAGAAACAAGCCCAGCCACCCTGAAGCGTGAGCAAGAGAAACAAATGCTTGTTGTAAACCACTGGATTTCCCATTATTAGTGTGGCAGTAATCATTACAGAAGTGAAACAGAGGAGAAAAATGAACTAGGAGTATTTACAAAGCTTAGCTGTGAAGAGAACGAGAGACTAGCATATTCCTCTCCCTACTCCCCCTCTTCCTCTTCCCCCTTGTTCTGTTTTGTTTTTCTAGGGCTCATGACATAAGTCCCTTTCCCATGTGTGGTCTATTTTCCACTGTATGAAACTTTGTGGGGAGCAGAGCCCACCTCCTAGGATTCTAGCTAAATATACCAGCTCTGTCCCTACTTTCCCACTCTCCCTGTGAACTAAGTCATGTGCTTGTGTCATAGGCTCTGCTAATAAAATCTGCCCAACCTAGACTTTGAATCAGGAGAAGCTTGTAATGCAAAGAAGCAGAAGCAGAAAAAAAAAAATCCATTCTTTTGGTGGACACTGCCAGTCGTGGCAGCAACACCCAGGGTCTGGTACTAAAAGTTCTGTCTGTAACCATGGCATCAAATGCTCATTAGTGGCAATAACAGTGTCTTCAGTGGCCCAGCTCTGTAGTGTGATGTGAGCTACTATCCTATAAGCAAAACCTCTGAACGTGGTGTGGTAGACTGCATTAATGGCCTCAATTCTTCACCTCTCCCCACATCCATATCATCTTGTCAGACCTTCCCATATTGACTCTGAACTCACCCTATGACTTGTTCTGATCAATGTATGTTAGCAGATGTTCATTTATTTACCCAAGCAAAGGTATGAAAAGCACTTGTGTGGTTGGACTTGCTCTTTGTCTTAGTCCCTTTGGGCTGTTACAGCAAAATGCCACTGACTGGGAGGCTTATAAAACAACAGAAATCTATTTCTCCTAGTTCTGGAGGCTGGAGGCCCAAGATCAGGATGCCAGCCAGCATAGTTGGGTTCTCATGAAGGCTCTCTTCCAGCCCTGGCTGGTGTGGCTCACTGGATAGAGCATCAGCCTGTAGACCGAAAGGTCCTGGGTTCAATTCTGGCCAAGGGCACATGCCCAGGTTGTGGGCTCAATCCCCAGTAGAGGGCATGCAGGAGGCAGCCGATCAATGATTTTCTCTCATCATTGATGTTTCTCTCTCTCCCTCTCCCTTCCTCCCTGAAATCAATACAAATATATTTAAAAAAATAAGATAAAGGCTCTCTCCCATGTTGCAGACTGCTGACTTCTCACTGTATTCTCACATAGTGGAGGGAGCAGGAGATCTCTCTGGGACCTCTTTTATAAAGACACTAATTTCATTCAGGAGGGCTCCACCCTCATGACCTCGCCCAGTTGGTCCAAGATGACCCCCCACCACATCCACATTTTAGCTGTCGGGATGAGGGCAAGGCAAGGTATGACTTTCTACATAATCCTTGGTGGTTGTATTTATTCTTTCCCCTTTCAACTCATCCTTAAAAATTGGTCACATGGCCACACTCAGCTTCAGGGGAATCTGGGAAAGGCAAACATTCTGGCCAACCACGTGTATATCTCACAGTTCTGTGTCTGTGGAAGAAGGGGCAAACAGATAACAGGGGTTCCTGCCATGCTCATGAAGCAGAAGGGACAGTCAGCGGAACAAGATCTCTGTGGTAGACTTCAGTATCCATTTCTTTCTTCCTTGTTAAGGGGACTCATTTTTTAGAGAGGTGAGGCAACTGTTTTCCCAGTCTGGGCATAAATCATGATTTTCTAAACCATATGGCAATCCTACTCTGCTTTTCTGGAATTTGCTTCCCTAGCTTCCCCTGCAGCTCTGGATAGCCACATGGCCCAGTTCTGACCAATGAGTCCTGAGGGGAAGACTGCTGGGGGTTCTGGAAAAATGGTTTCCTTCCTGTGAAAGAGACAAACATGGAGGAGAGCTGGCACACTCCCACTTGGAATACTGGTGTGAGGCCAAGAGAATTACAGGTGCCAACATAGAGCCCTGACACCTTTCTGAGGATTCAAATGATGTTGAGGGATGAGTAGGGTGAGCCAGCTGGAGAAGGAGAGAAAAAAAGTTAGAGCCAGTGAGAACATTGTAGACATGAGAAGCAACGCTGAAAGACGCCCCAGGAAAGCGGGATCGGAGCCTGATCATGGGGCCTTTGTACGCATGGGGTTTACTGTCATGATGACCTCATTCAGAATTGGGGCTGGTTTCACTGCTTGTTGATTCACTACCAAAGCGTGACAGGCACTTTCTCTTTGTAGATTTGAAAGGACTGCCCATCTCTTTCCCTTTATGGTTTTCCGATTACATTTAAGTCGTTTATCCATTTTGAGTCTCGGACAATTTAGGCTCTTAAAGACAGAGGCCTAGATTATGTGGGTGAGTGGGGGGGTGTTGACTTGAAAAGTTGAGGGAGAAGGAAATGGATCCCAACCCCTACAGCAAGTGGGATTTTCCTGCTCTTGAGGGAATGGAGAGGTGTCTGGTTCTGCCCACGTTAGGACCTCTGTTTGACTCCCTCCCAGACCCAAGGAAGGACAGGATGTGTAATGGGTTAGCTGCATGGGTTAACTGAGCTATAAATCATTGCCTTTGGAGCTAAGCTGTAGGACAACTGAGGCTTGGACGTGAAGGTTCTCACAGTGGTAACACCAACGTGAAGTTCAAACTCTTCCCTAGAGTTCCAAGATTTGCTGAACTTGGGAGTTCTATGTGACTCCAGCAAGGGGTAGAATTTCGTCTAACTCCTTAAGGAAGAGGACTGAGTCAGATCTTACTTTTTTTTTTTAAATAAACATGTCAAGGAAAAGGGTGTGAGAAAACATCATAAATTATCTTAGTAGCTTTCTTTTAAGTTGATGGATATTTTACAAGAAAACTAGTAGCCCGTTGCAGGAAGATTCCTGCAAGAATAGGGCTTCCTGAGCCAGAGCGAAGCAGAGAGGGGAGCGAAGCCCGACTCAGCTCCTGTATCTGCCGCCTCGGCACCCTCCTGTCTCTGCCGCCTCAACTCCCACTCTGCCGCCTCAGCTCCACTCCTCAGCCCCCGCTTCTTCCTCCTTTCTTCACCGTCTCTGCTGCCTCAGCTCTGTTCCCTTCTCCACCACTTGGCTCCCTTCTACACTCTCTTTATTCTTCGCTCTCCTATGTATGCAAATTAACCGCAATCTTTGATGGGTTAATTTGCATACAGTTGCTCTGATTGGCTGGTGGGTGTGGCTTAGGCATCTCAGTGATGGTTAATTTGCATATTACTCTTTTATTAGAGTAGATGTAGAAGTTATATCTCTAAGAACTCAAGCTTGTATATATAAAGAGTATCTGTTTTCATTAAAAAAAAACAACTAATTAAATTGGCCTGGTACTTCCAGGTTAGAAGAAGATCCAACCTCTGTTTTTCCTGGAGCTCCTCTGGCTCTTAGGGGTGCCTCAGAGTCCAGATGTAGAACCTAATGTCAGTAACAGGACCAGCCCCTCTCTGGTAGCCATCATGGGGGTGCTAACAGACATGACCTTTTGGTGCACAGGATGATGCTCAACCAACTGATCCACACCAGCCAGGGCAGTATCAGTTATCATCTATATTAATAAAAGGGTAATATGCTAATTAGACCAGATCGACTGGACATCTTCCAGACATCCAACTTCCTTCTGGACAAAACCATGGTTGCAGGGGCTGAGGCAGAGGTGGTTAGGGGTGATCAGACCAGCAGGGGACCAGTTAGGGGGCAATCAGGCCGACAAGCAGAGGCAGTTAGGGCAATCAGGCAGGCATGTAGAGTGGTTAGGGTCAATTGGATAGGCCAGCAGGGGACCAGTTAGCAGGCAACCAGGCCAGCAGTGGGGCAGTTAGGGGGTGACCAAGTCAGCAGGGGACCAGTATGGGGTGATCAGGCTGGCAAGCAGAGGCAGTTAGGGGTGATCAGGCAGGCATGCAGAGTAGTTAGGGGCAATCAGTAAGGCAGGCAGGCATGCAGTTAGGAGCCAGTAGTCCTGGATTGTGAGAGGGATGTCCCAACTGCTGGATCGGGCCTAAATCAGCAGTCAGACATCGCCCAAGGGGTCCCGGATTGGAGAGGGTGCAGGCTGGGCTGAGGTAATTTCATAAATTTCATGCACTAGGCCTCTAGTCTATAATAATAAAAGTGTAGTATGCTAATTAGACCAGATGTCCTTCTGGACGACCTTCCAGACGAAGCCAGGGCTGTGAGGGAAGCCCGGGTCCCAGGTGCCTGCTGGTGGCCAGAGGGAAGCCCAGGTCCTGGGTGCCAGAGGGAAGCTGATGCCAGCATCTAGGGGAAGGAAGGCCTACTCTTGTATGAATTTCATGCATCAGGCCTCTAGTTGTTTTATAATCTGGTATTCTTGCAGTTCTGCTTCTACTGTCTGTTATTTCTTCTGGTTCTCACAGCACTTTGTTTCTTGGATGCTTGGTTATTTTTTATTGTGTATTAGTCATTGTCTCTGAAAAATGACTGATGGAGATTCTTTGAGGACCAACACAGAGATGCATTCTTCTAGAAAGGATTTGAGTTTGCTTCTACCAGGCACTTAGAGACACTTCTAGTTCAGGACTACTTAAAATTTATGACCTAAAAGTGTCGATTTTTTAAAAATGTAATTTGGGCTACAAATCTGCCAAAAGACAGATTTGTTAACTATGGTAACAATGTCTTGAGAAGAGTTTTCCCCCTATACATTCAGTATACTAAGTTAACTTTCCATGGAATCTGTTGAGAGAAAGTTGTGGAGTCAAGTTTACTTCTGATTCATCTAGTCATAGGCCTTTGACTAAGAAGGGAAGGTCTTCTAATTGACTCCCCTTCTTGGTGTGGACCCTGAGCTTTGATTTCATTTTTCTTACTCTACAAAACTTTCTCATAAATGAAATTCAAGTTTTGCTGTATTGGCAAATATCCTCAGAACAAAATTAACTTTCATGCTTGTTTACCTATCCCAGTTCTTTTGTTGTTGTTGTTGTTTATATTTTTATTGGTTTCAGAGAGGAAGGGAGAGGGAGAGATAGAAAATCAATGATGAGAAAGCATCATTGATTGGCTGCCTCCTGCATGCCCCTTACTGGGGACCAAGCCCACAATCTGGGCATGTACCCTGACCAGGAATCGAACTGTAACCTCCTGGTTCATAGGTCAATGATCAACCATTGAGCCATACCGGCCAGGCCCAGTTCTTAAATTCCTATAGACTTCGGCCTCCAACTTCTTACCTCCTGCCCTGACAGCATTTCTGTTTCTGAGACTATTTTAAATCTATTTTATCCAACATTTTTAGTTGTTTTTAGCAGTAAATTGGCCGCAATAACCTAACCAATCTGAAATCCCTCTAATTTTTCATTGATTTCTGTTCCATTTATTTTCTTCATCCTGTTTTTTGTTGTTTTTATTATTGGTTTTCTCTCTAACGTCTTGAGTTAGACACTTAGATAATTATTGCTCTTTTCTAGGGCTATTCTATCCTAAGGCTCTGGATTTTCCTTAAAATACACCTTACATTGTTTTCCTTAAGTTTTGCTATGTAGTGGAGGACTAATTGCTCAAAGCCACCTGTTTTCATCAATGTCTCACCCCAGCAAGGATACTGTGCTGTCCTGATTTTTCTCCTGAGGGGAAAGGTCTGGACAAGTGCAGCCAATTTTCCCCATTAGGGAACAGCAATGTTTGCCCAAGGCAAAACGATCTTTTTTGGCTCTGTGTTTTCCAATCCTGGCTACAGATGAAAGTCACCAGAAAGTTTTGGGAAATGCTGGTGTTTGAGTCTCCCCAGAGAATGTTCTAACTGGTCTGGGGTAGCACCTGGTCCTGGATACTTTTGGTAATTCTAAGGTTGAGAAGCACTTCCCTAATTCACCTGATCATTGCCGCCAGACTGCATCCTCCCTCCTCTCCACTCATACGCCAATCAATTTTAAACCATCTCCTGTCTTCTCAAAGTCGTTACTTCCTGGTTTCCATACTTCTCTTTGTTTTTTTTTCCTTCGGGAAAGGAGGCAGAAACCCCGATAATTCGCCACATTGGCAGGAACCAGAATTCTCCCTTATATTGTTTGTCTTCACAGGAAGTCTCAACATGAAACCGAAACATTGGTGTGGGATGACCGCCAAAATGGGCACCGTGTTATCAGGGGTCTTTACCATCATAGCCACCGACATGTACCTCATCTTCGAAAAGAAACACATGAGGAGCAATTGCACTGACGTTAACCCAGAGGACAAGAGGATACAAATCCTAGTAAGACATTTCGTCTCCTGTTGGGGTTTCAATATCGTTACCTTCCTGTCTTGCATCACCACCATCATCAGCTGCTTGCTCATATACTCAGTATATGCCCAGAAGTATAAGGGCATGGTGGTCTACATCATCTGGATCTTTCTCTATGAAGGCCTGAACATTATAATACAAATCCTCACCATCAACAACACGGGCATTATAGAGATTAGAATCATGCGCTGGTTTGGCTTGTCGTCGCGTATACTCATGCACTGTTTCTGGATCTTCTTTGTCATGACTTATGCCCAGATAATCTACAAAAGTAATAGCCAGGGCACTATCATTTCCCACAGCAGACGGATTTCTACAAGCACCCGAGACTTCACACGGCGGAAATCAAAGATAATCAGCCATATCCGCCACTAGGATGAATGAATACCCTTGGCCCTTTTCTCTCGTGAGAGTTGGGTCTCCCAGGTTCTCATGGTAGTTCTCTCTTCGTCTCTTCACTTTTTATCTGTTCAGAAAGGAGAGACCCTACTGCTACTCTTTCTGGGGAATGTGCAGAGAAATGTGACTAGGGTCACACCTGTAACATCCTGTTCACTGAGAATGTTTAGTTAAAGGCCATTGTTATTTCTCAAGCGCTCCTTGAATGGCTTCTCCTTTTTCTGGTCATGCTTATTGCTTATCGGGCAACACGAAGAGGGTAAGGGAATGAAACAGAGCTGAATTGCAGTCTGGCAATCTGTTCATCTTGGTATGAATTCATCAACCTTCAACCCATAGCTCTCTAATTTAACCCCGGGACAGGCAAATCTGTATACCTCAGATTGTTGAAGCACAAAGGATACTGTTGTTGTCTTGGGATGGCTTTGTGCCATGGTTTTTCTCCCTATGTTATTTAGGTTATGTAGAAGAATAAAAATAGAAAATTATCTTTCCTTTTCTGAGTCAAATTGGTCAAATTGGTCAAATAACACAAAAGACAATTAAAAGGTATTTGTTAAACTTTTCTGTGTTTCCCACTGTGTCTGGACACTGTAGGAGAATGCAAAGTAAGATATGAGGCCTACCTTTGAGGATTTCGTAGGTTAGTGAGAGAAACTAAATTACTGTTTATGAATCAGTCAACAGTATAAAACAGTACAAGATTACACATTATCATGGATGAATAAACTTCACTTTGTGTTTAGGTTCAAAAACTGTGAGAAGCAGCTTAAGCCAGGGTAGAAGACAAATTGAGCAAACTTCTACTTCAAACATTAGATATTATGTTGTGTTAGTTTTACTTAATAGCTTTTTTGAAGCATAATCTATAATAATAAAAGCATAATATGCTAATTAGACCTGACAGCTGAACATCCCTCCAGACAAAGCTGCAGTGGCTGTGAGGGCTGAGGGCAGGTAGCCACAGTGGCCGGCAGCGGCAGCAGCAGCAGGATGATGGGGGCGGCACCTTCCCCTGATCGGCCCAGTTGCCTCCCACAGAGGGAGGCCAGACTGCAGCTTAGGCCCCCTCCTGCAGCAGGATATCCCCTAAGGGCTCCCAGACTATGAGAGGGGGCAGGCTGGGCTGAGGGACCTCCTCAAGTACACAAATTTTTGTGCACCAGGCTTCTAGTTCTATATAATATAAGCCTAATTTGCAAATTATCCCTTGGACTGGGAGTTCGACTGGGAGTTTGACCAGGGGGCGGGGCTGGCTGGCCAACCGC
>PVJC01035353.1:0-18309 GCA_004026665.1 Murina feae
TTCACAATCTTCAGATTTTGCTGGGAACTGGGAGTGAGGGATGGGAAGACGTGGGGAGGGAAAGGTTGAGGGGGAGTGTGGTGAGGGAGGCATGACAGATCAGGGCACTTCAAGGGACATATATCAGCTGACACTCAACTGAGCAAACCCGATCAGCTTCACTTCGTCTGGAATCTCAGATCCATCACAGCCAGAAGCCTGAAAATGGAAAACAAACAAACAAAAAACCCGACACCTTGAGTGCTGGTTTTTACAGACTTGTTCCCGTGATGGCAGAACCAAGAAAAGACATGTTCAATATGGGGCCACGTGTCCCCCCTTCTTCCAGAAGAATCCAACTCCACAGTGACTACTGGGTGCTAAGTGCTGTAAGAAACCCCATGTTATCAAATACGGAAAACGGGAAGGGATGGGTAATGCAGTTAAAATACCAGTGTGCCCAGGCTCTCAGCTTTGGGACTGCCAATGAACCAAATGATTGACAACAAACCACATAGATTTTCAATGACTACAGTGATTTTTAAATATACTTTCAAAATGAGAGCTCGTTAATAATACTTTTTAAAAGGGCAGTATGAAAACGAGAAGAGATCTGAGACCTAGGAAGTCATCTAAGGAATAACTTGTTTTTTACCAAAATCATCTCCTCTGTAAAACTGGCCAGAAAAAAAACAGTCACCATGTAGAGGAATGGTTCTTATCGACAACTGCTATTTAAGTCCCAGTGAGTTATTTTTACAGGAAAAGGTTCCATAATAGGTTATTTTCCCATAACAGAAAGAATTTTATTTCTAATAATTTAGGACATACTAATTGCCTAAAATTGGCTCAAATTACAGTGTGCCAAATACTTGAAAAATAATAAGGAACTGGAAGAAAAATAAGGAATTAGAAATAAGCCATTGCCTATCAAACCTCTCACTGGTCCTAATTCATAAGTTCTTTCTATTTTCCTTTGCACCTCCCTCTCTTTCATACACACACATGACACTCAAATCACCATTAGATATTATGTAAGTACCACCAGTGGAGAGAAAAAAATCCGATGAATGCCTGGAAATGGGCTACAAATTACCAAAGGATCATACAAACCTTTTCTTGGCTTAATTCTTGCTAAATCATTGTCAAAATAATTAGTTTGCAATGGGGGAAACAGAAAAGCCCTTTCCAAACATCACAATGAGCCTGCTTAGCACTGCTTCCACACAACCGCACGTAACTCAGCCCTTTGCCAACCCCAGCATTTTCCTTTAACATAAGCAGCTAATTAGAACATATAACTTGAATATTTTAAAATAATTACCTTTAAAATAATAGTGTGAGTATTTATGCTTACATAAGAAAATCAGTAGCCTAAAGGGGAGTAGGAACATTAGTTAGCATTTAGGACATTTACTTTGTGCCTCTCTAGTGATTTCTCTGGTTTTACTTGACAGCTAAGATATTCAGTAAAGCACAGTTTTCATTGTTTGCATTGCCAGGGGCAGGTCAGAAACAGTCCTTCCCTTATCACTTTTAACAAAGCACTACAGGCATAGAAGGCTTTTCAGCTGAGATTTTCTGGTGGGCATTTTTTATACTGATACTGTCATATTCACCTCCCCTACCAATTTTCTCATTCTGCGCTCTCTGTCTGTTTGCAGCAGCAGGAGAGAAGAAGGGAATGTTTAGGCAGATTGATTTAACAAACAATGTTATTTACTCAACCCAATGAAAGGGGACAGAGACAATCTGTATAATTAATAGGCAACTGACAAACATCTGAGGACAAATGATGGCTGCAGGTGCCAAAGGTCAGACTGCCGAGTGTGAAGCACAACAGTGCATCTGAAAGCTACATCAGGAATTTGATCATGTGAATAACAGGAGGTTAAGATGATGAGGAAGAAAAATAAAATATCCAGTGTTGGTTAAACCAAATAGAAATAAAATAAAAATATTAAATCCTTTTTGTGAAGAGTAATGGAATTTACAAGGCGAGTGGGTGACCAAGCCAGGTTATTGAGGGCACAGCTCACAGGAAATCTTCAAGTGGTGCACATCCCACGCCCTTCCCCAGTGCCTCCTGCAGCTATACCGGCCTGTTCTGTTTCCTGGCAAAGAGGCACAGGCCTGGTTGTTTGGCTCTGCTTCCAGGCACTCAGCCCTTTCTCCACTCTCTACCACGCTCATTCTCTTTTAGCCAAAGCTGAGCCTGTATCTCTCTCTTACTGTGGCCTGCAAAACACTACTAGGGGCAACATGCAAATGATTCTGATATCTAGGGAAAAGGAAGCAGAGACCCTCAAACTTTTTGGTCTCAGGATCCTTTATAGTCTTACTAGAGGCCTGGTGCATGAAATTAGTGCACTGGGGGGGGGGGTGGTTCCCTCAGCCGGGACTATGGGAGTCACAGTCCGGGACTATGGAAGTCACTGTCTGGGACTCCTGGGGGGATATCTGCCTATAGGCTTAGGCCAGTTCCCTGTGGGGATTGGGCCTAAGTCAGCAGTCAGACATCCCTCTTGCAGTCTGGGACCCCTGGCTCCTAACCACCCACCTGCTCACTGCTCCTTACCACTCAGCTGGCTGCTTCTTAGAGTTCCTACAGAGGCAGGAGAGGCTCCTTCCACCGTAGCTGTGCTTGCCAGCCGTGAGCCCAGCTTGTGGCTGAGCGGCACTCCCCCTGTGGGAGGGCACTGACTACCAGGGGGGTAGCTCCTGCGTTGAGCATCTTCCCCCTGGTGGTCAGTGCGCATCATAGTGACGGTTGTTCTGGTCATTCTGCCATAATGGTCGCTTAGACTTTTTTTATATAGATACTAAATTTTTCTGCTTTAATTTTTATTTTAAACATTTAAATAACATTAAAGCATTATTAAAATATATTAAAATCAATGTCTATATAGGATATATTCATTATACTGCCTTAAAAATTAAAACAAATTTCTAAAATATTCATTTACTAATTCATTAAACATATATATACCCATTTCAAGCTAATATAAATAACTACAGTTTATACTAAAACAAAAGGAATTTGAGAAGATTGGCATTGCTTTATATTTTGCAAATCTTTTTAATGTGTTGCTTAATAGAAGATGGCTGGATTCTCATACCTGCCTCTGCATTCAATCTATTGTTTTTTGTCCTTGAATAGTGTATAAAAATAATCCAGGCTCACACCAATTTGTAGTTGAAAAATGGAAGAGTATTTTAATAGCCTTTCTAGACACTTTGTGGATATTGTTTATTAGAATACCAAAACTAGCCATAGTTTCTTAAAGCTTAGTTATAATGTGGAATCTGAAACCATAGAATTGAACTTACTATACTCTGCTACACTGAAATCAATTGGTCACCCTTGCACTTTGAATGGTTCTTTAAAAAAGTTTCCATTACAGTTGATATAAGATATATTAGTTTCAGGGGTACAACATAGTGATTAGACATTTATATAACTTACAAAGTGGTGACTTCAGTAAGTGTAGTACCATTCTGAAACTACTCACAGTTATAAAATATAATTGGCTATATTGCCTTCCCTGTGACTGTTTTTATAACTGGCATTTGTATAAATGGCAATTTTACTTAATCCTGTTACCTTTCTCAATTACCTGCCCTGTCCCGCTCCCCTCAACCTGGCAACCATCAATTTATTCCATGTTTATGACTTTGTTTCTGTTTTGTTGGTTTTTGTTTTTATAGATTACTCACATAAATGAAATCAAATGGTATTTGTCTTTCTTAGTCTGACTTCATACACTTAGCACAATACCTTTGATGTCCATTCACGTTGTTATAAATGGCAAGATTTCACTGTTGTATTTTTTTTTATGGCCAGGTAATATCTACTGTCTATATGTACTACTTTTTTTATAGATTCCACCACCAATGAGCACTTCAGTTATTTCTATATGTCAGCTATTGTTCATAATGCTGCAAATATCTTTTAGAATTAGTGATTAGGATTTCTTGGGATAAATAACCAGATGTGAGATTGCTGGTTCATATGGTAGTTCTATGTTTAATTTTCTGAGGAATCTCCTCCATACTGTTTTCCAAAAGGCTGCACCAATATGCAATTCTATCAACAGTGCACTATAAGGTTTCCTTCTCTCCACATCTTTGCCAATTCTTATTTGTTGATTTATTGACGATAGCCATTCTGACAGGTGTGAGATGATATCTCAGTATGGTTTTGATTAGCATTTCCAGATGATAAATGATGTGGATAATAAATGATGAACATCTTTTCATATGTCACCCAATAGACATAGCCTCTGTCCATTTTGAACGCAGCTTCTTTGTTTTCTTAGAGTTAAGCTGTATAAGTTACTTATATATTTTTGACATTACTGACTTATTGAATGTATTATTGGTGAATATTTTCTCCATTCAGCAGACTGTCTTTTTGTTTTGTTGATGGTTACCTTTAGTGTGCAAAAACCCTTGCCCTAGGAGACATATAGATGTCAAAAAGTTTACTGCCTAAGTTTTCTTCTAGGAGTTTTATGGTTTTGAGTCTTACATTTAAATCTTTAACCCATTTTAAGATTATTTTTGTATATGGTGTAAGAAAATGATCCAGTTTAATTCTTTTGAATGTATCTGTCCAGCTTTCCCAACACCATTTACTGTCATTTCCCCACCATTGTATATACTTGCCTCCTTTGTCATACATTAATTGACCACCAACATAGGGTATGTTTATTTCTTGGCTCTCTATGCTGTTCCATTGATCTGTGTGTGTGTTTTTATGCTAGGACCGCCTTGTAGAATAGTTTTATATCAGATAGCATGATACCTCCAACTTTGTTTTTCTTGCATAAGATTGCTTTGACTAGCTGGGGACTTTGGTGGTTCCACAGAAGTTTTAATATTATTCTAGTTGTGTGAAACACACCATTGGGATTTTGATAGGGACTGCACTAAACCTGAAGATTGCTTTGGGTAGTATGGACATTTTGATGATGTAAATTCTTCCTATTCACAGCATGGTATATACTTCCATTTATTTGTTATCTTATTCAATTTCATTCTTCAATGTCTTAGTTTTTTTAGTGTAAGTCTTTTCCCTCATTTAAATTTATTCCTATGTATTGTTTTTGACACAATTGTAAATGGGACTGCCTTTTTAGTATCTCTTTCTGATATTTTGTTAATGTATAAAATTGCAACTAATTTCTGAATATTTATTTTATATACTGCTACTTGACCTGATTCATTTATTACTTCTAATAGTTTGTTGGTGGAAGCTTTAGGATTTTCAAGTTATAGTATAACTTCTTTCATTTCTGATTTTAAAAAATATATATTTTATTGATTTTTTACAGAGAGGAAGGGAGTAGGATAGAGCTAAAAACATCGATGAGAGAGAAACATCGATGAGAGAGAAACATCGATCAGCTGCCTCCTGCACATTCCCTACTGGGGATGTGCCTGCAACCAAGGTACTTGCCCTTGACCAGAATTGAACCTGGGACCCTTGAGTCCGCAGGTCGACATTCTATCCACTGAGCCAAACCGGTCAGGGCTAATTTCTGATTTCATTTGCACCCTCCCCCTTTTCTCTTGATGAATCTAGCTAAATAAAGGTTTATCATTTTTTTTTTTGGTCTCTAGTTCCTTTATTTCCGTTCTGATCTTTACTAATTCTTTCCTTCCACTCAGACTTTGTTCATTCTCTTTTTCTAGTTTGTTATAGGTTGAAGGGTATATTGAGATTTTTCTTGTTTCAACCATGTACCATAAATTTGGGGTCATTGTGTTTTCATTTATTTTAAGGTATCTTTTAATTTCTTCCTTGATATTATTGTTAATCCATTCATTATTTAATAGCATGTTATTTAGCCTTACTGTATTTTTTCAGTTTCCTAATAGCCACTGATGTCTAGTTTTACAGCATTGTGATAGAGGAAGAATCATTTTCTAAAAATTTATTGAGACTTGTTTTGTGGCCTAACATGAGGTCTATATTTAAATACATTGGAAAATGTTTCATGTGCACTTAACTGGTACTTTTTTTTTTTTTAAGTCCATAAGCTCTAAGGCCACTATCTCCATTGATGTCAATGAGAAGCTAAAGATACCTACTCTGACTGTCAATCTCTCCTTTGTCCATCAATTTTTGCTTTATGTATTTAGGTGCTCCTATGTTGGGTACATAGATGTACCCAAGTTGTATCCTCTTGATGGATTGATCCCTTTTTCATGAAATGTCCTTCTTTCTCTCTTGTTACAGCCTTTGTTTTAAAGTCTGTGTTGTCTGTCTGACATAAATATTGCTACCCCAGATATTTTCCCCCTTTATATTTGCATGAAATATCTTTTCCATCCTGTCACTTAGAGTCTGTGTATCTTCCAATCTCTTGTAAGCAGAATATTTATGGGTCTTCTTTTTAATCCACTAAGCCACCCTATGTCTTTTGGTTGGACCATTTAGTCCATTTAAAGTAATTATTGACAGGTTTGCTTATTACCATTTTAATAATTTTCTCATTTATGTAGTTATCTATTTCTTTCTTATTCTCTTGCTAATTAACTACTTTCTATGGTATGTTTGAATTCCCTTCCCTTTATTTCTTGTTTATCTCTTGCAGTTATCATGTGCTTCTTATATACCACGCTATGCTTCTAACAGTCCATTTTAAGTTGAGGATCACTTAAATTTGACCATATTCTAAAATCACTGTAATTTTATTTAACCCCATCACGTCAATATTTTGGTCATTACTTTTTACTTTTTTGTCATCTCTATTTTGCTTAGTAGTTAACTTCAGATATTTTATTTTTCGTTTCATGGTTTCTATCGCTGTTGAAATTCTGAGTTCATGTATTCTTCCCCTGCGTTCACTGAGAATCTTTATAGCCAGTGCTTTGAACTCCATATCTGGTAGATTGCATGCTTCCATTTCATTCTTTTTTTCTGGAGATCTGTCCGAGTCTGTCATGTGGGACATGTTTGTCTCCTCATTCTGGCTGATTCCCCACATCTCCTGGTCTTGGCAGAGCGGCCCTAAGCAGTAGGGGTCCAGGGGTGCCATTTCCTTGGTCACCTGAGCTGAGACTTCCAGGAATGAGTCCTCACTGGGGTTTTATGTGCCCAACTGTTGCAACTGAGCCTTGAGTGCTGTTAGCACCGACCCTCGGGATGACTGGCTGTGCGGGTGGCCGTGACCACAGAGGACTCACTGTTGTGCAGGGTGCTTCCGTGCTGGCCAAGTCCCCCCTCTGGATGTGTTTGTGGAGCTGGTTGGGAGGTGCTCTGGCGTAGGACCCCTGGTGGGAGCTACTGAGTGATGTGCCGTCGGTGACCACTGTGCTGGACTGAGAAGAGGCTATGCTGGGAACTAAGGCTGGCTGCCACCAGTGCTGTGCATGGGGGCCACCTGTGCCAGGCTTCGGTCTGCCTAGGATTAGGCGCACTGAAGCCAGTCGTTGCTCGTTTGGGATTTGTGGGCTTTTGGGAGATTTTGGAAAGTTCACAATGTGAGCTGAGGCATGCTGCTTGTGGAAAAGCCACTGGAAGGCTTGGGCCTGACACGAGAGTTGGGTGGGGTCCCAGGGAGTTACCAGGGCAGAGGGGAATAGTATTAGCCAGCTTAATGGAGAATTCAGATTTGGTGCATGCCTGCCAGCTGGGTGGGGAAAAGAGCTCAACAAAGGAGCAATGATGCCTGCCAGTGCTTCTGACCCCTGGCACTTTTTGAGCTGTTGCTCCTGCAATGTAGCCCAGATCATGTGAGTTTGCAAGTCCATGTGCAGGCTCTTCGGAGGGAACTCCAGCAGCCCTGTTTCACTCAGGTGCAATCCTCACTAGTTTTCACAGCCAGATGTTATGGGGACTCTTCTTCCTGGCACTAGTGCCCCATTGGGGTCCCTCCTCCTCAGGGGGGTCTGTTCAGAGAAGATAGCCCTTCTGCTTCTTTCTTGCTACATGTGGGTATAGGACCTACTGGTTCTGTGTATCAGTCCGTCCTACCAGTCTTCCTTATATCCTTAGTTATAGAATTTCTGTTCAGTGAGTCTTCATATGGTTGGTTCTCATCAATTTTCTACAATATTGATGTGGTCATGGGAGGAGGCAAGCACAGCGTTTACCTACTCTTCTATCTTGCAAGGAAGTCTGAATGGATCTTTTTACCATGCATTATGTTATGCAGATTTTCCAGTGTTGACATATTTCATACCATATCACCCATCTCATCAAAAAAGTCTTTAAGTACTGGGGGCTGTCAAATATAGAGTGGCAGATACAAATTTTCCGAAATCCTATGTGTATTCAAAAGCTAAAATTTATTATCTAATCTAATAAAAGAGTAATATGGAAATTAACTGTTTCTCTGAGACATTTAAGCCATGCCCACCAGCCAAACGATGCCCACCAGCCAATCAGAGCAGCTGTGTGCAAATTAACCTAGCCAAGATGGAGGCGAGTGTGGCACAGGTAGCAGCAGGTGGCTGGGATCAGGCTGAGTAGAAGGCGGAGCCAGCAATCCGTTGGAGCAGGCGACCAGCATGGCCGACTGGGCTCAGGCTGAGGGGGAGGCGGAGCCATCGATCGGACCCAGGGGCAGTGACCAGCATGGCCGGCTGGGCTCAGGCTGAGGAGGGGGCGGAGCCAGCGATGGGATCAGGAGCAGGCGAGCAGAATGGCCGGCTGGGCTTAGGCTGAGGAGGGGGCGGAGCCAGCCATTGGGACCCTGGAGGCAGCCACCAGCTGCCTCACCCAGCCCCTCAGCCAGGCTGGCCCCATGGGGTGAGGGTCCCCACTGGGGGGGGTTGGCCAGCCTGCAAATAGCCATCAGCCCCTCACCCAGGCTGGCCAGCAGATGGACATCCCCCAAGGGGTCCCAGATTGCGAGAGGGCACAGGCTGGGGTGAGGGAACCCCCCCCCCCCCGTGCACAAATTTTTGTGCACCGGGCCCCTAGTTAACAATAAAACTGTCAGTCATTCTCTGTGAATTTCCAGGCTTTCTTGGTTCGTTTTGGAAAAAATATCTGCCACATCCCTTGTGTGAATAACCATAGTTTATCAGTTATTCTTTCAAGAAAAAAAAAAAAAAGGTGGCTCAGTTCACAATTCAAAACAATCTCCAAGTTTCCTTTAAAGCCATGGTTTTCCAGCTTTAGCCTAGATCAGAATCACCTGGACAGGTTGTTAAACACAGATCCCCATCCCCCAGAAATTCTGATTCTTCAGGCCCGAGATGGACCCTAGGATTTGCATTTTATCAAGTTTCCAGCTTCCCGGTGGAGCTGGTCCTACCAGTCTTGGGGCCACACGTGGAGAACCATTGTTTGAGAGCCACTCCATGGACCGCCCTGAACCAACAGTGTCCCAGCTTTATGTTGCTTTTGGAAAATGGTTCATTAGTCATGTAGCCTCCAACTACGCCAAAGTGGAAAGCCTCCAAAGATAAGGCCCTTTTATTGTTAATTACCAAAATACTCATTAAATTTGCTATCTGCAATGCATGTTATTCAACTACATAACTAAAATATATAATGCTCATGTATGTGTACCAACTGGGTGCAAATTACATGTACTTACAATCTGTATTCTTCAGATTTGCACTAGTGCATTTTCAAAACTTCCCCATGAAAGCAGCAAGACTCATTTGCTTTAAAAATTGCAAGGTAACAAATTTAAAAAGGACTTAAACGACATTTATGGAGCTTTGTCTTAAAATGACAACAACAAAATAGTACAGAAATGTCAAACCTGTAGCAATTACATTTGAGCTGAAATGCCCTCTATGCCTGAACCACTTTGTTAAAAGTGCTTTTTAAAAAAGGTTTCTGATCTGCCTGTCCTTGGCCATGTCGACAATGGAAATCATACCTCACTTATCTGTCCAGTGAAGCTAAAGATTGGGCAGAGAAAAACATAATAGCACTTCTTTATGTAACCAATGTCCTTTCACCCTGTGTCATTCTTTTTCTCATACAAGCAGACAGAGAAGATAAGAACAGACATCGTTTCAAACTTGAGCCAAATGTTCCCAATAGTGTGGGGATGGGGAAGAGGAGAGAGATCAGAGGAGGAGCCTACACCTGGAATGCTTCTCAGCTCCACACTGGAAGCACCAGGGGGTATTTTCAAAATTCTCAGGCTGTACCAAGAGCAAGTAAATTAGTTTATCTGGAGCAGAACCCAGGCAATAGTAATTTTTTAAAGTGTCCTCGTCACCCCGAGTGAAACCTTTATCTAGCAACGTAAAGACCACAGCACCAAGATTCTACAGTTCTTTAGACAAATTCAGGTCCCCTAACAGTCTCCTTCAGAAAGCTCTGAGATTAAAATGATGAGCAGGTGAGAGGTAACAGTGCTACAAGTAGCAATGGCTTATGAGGGAAAATGCTTATGAAATACTTTGATCTTTCATTCTTCAGTAAAATAACCAATGTGAATCTCTGTGGCTTTAACCAAGATGCCATTGTCCTATGAAGATTAGGCTGAAGTTTTTCTAAGTGAGATTTGTACTCTGATATATTTTAATTATCACCAGGCCCCTGCTGTGCCAGCCACCGTGCTAGGCACTGGGGTGTCCATGACAGAAACCTCTATCCACCCAAAGTCTCTGGGTTCGTTAGAGATAGAAATGAGTCTACATAACATCCGTACAATATAACCCTGTGGAGGAGAATACAGGAGCACCTGCACCAGGATTGGAAAGCAGAGAAAGTAAAAACTAGGCAGAAAATTGGTCCATGTCTAGGCCCTGAAGAAGTTGGGGAAGAATAAATGCAGGGGGGCTGGTCAATGAAGAAAGGTAACCCGGGAGGGCTTCCTCAGCCATGTTCAGGGGACTGGCTGTTAGACAAGGACAGCAAAGAGCCAAGTGGAGCACAGCGACTATGGAAGAGCTACTCAGGCTGCCACCTCAGTGTGGTGAGCAGAGCTAGGGCCTGGTGAGGTGTAGGCAGGAGGGTCAGGTTTGGAAGATAAGAGGATCCCAAGACAGAATTAAGAGAGAGAATTCAGGAAAGTAAAACGGATTAGAACAGGACATGAGAGGGACTGTCACATTCCCCTTCCGTTCACAGATGCTCTAGCAGCCCTTATATGAAACCCACAGTTGTAAGCAAGAGTCAGGGCTCTCCCTGCTTTATAAGTACGCAGGTTGAGAGACAGGGGAATAAGCCAGTGTGAGAGTTTTCGTCTCTCATCTCTCTATTTACATGTTCAAACAGGGAAATGTTCTGGAGGTGGTGTAACTGCTTTCTAATGGTATAAAAATGAATAAAGAAATGTTAATATTGCTTGAAATGCTGGCACAGGGTGCCATTTTCTCATCAATATGTATTTTCATATAAATGAAAGTGGTTTACAAAGATGTAGGTGAATTAGAAATGTAAGAGGTGACAGAGGAGTCCTAGGTAAGAAGGTGAAATTTTCAATTTGTTAATATATCACTTTATGTCTGAATAAAATGTTTAAAAATTATCGCAGCAAAACAAGTTTCATCAGATAAATTCTGCATAGATCTTTGATCACACATAGCCTACCTACCTGAAACTAGATGAGAAGCAAGACCAGAAAGTTAGTTAGCACCTGGCAAACATTTACTGTAACTAATAGTCACTTAGTATTTTTGGCCATGCACCATTGCCATTAAATTTGAGAAGAAATAAAAGAAACAGATCATCAATACATGTTGCATACAGCAAAGTGTTGATCTTAAATTGCTTGCAGCATTCTGACTGGTCCTTAATATAATTAATTTATAGTTTAAAATTGGTTCACTTAATGGGAGGCTTATTAAAACTTTCAAGAAATAGTCACTTTCGTGTATTTGGACTTCTCTCCATCCTCACTTGGTTTCATAATGACCCCAAAATTCTCAGTATTCTGTACTTCTGTGGCCACCCCTGTTATTCCATTAAAAATCCACTTGTTCAGAAAAACTGCTGGAGTATCTTCTGTGAGAAACTGTTACTGCGATTTGCAATGTGGAGTTAAAATGTTGTCTTTGTTCACTAGCCTTCACTGAACTGTTCTACAATTGTTTCCAACTACCTAAACCATCCTATCTAATAAAAGAGCAATATGCAAATTAACATTCACACCCTCACTCCATCAATCCATCAGAAAGATGGCTGCAGCCACAGAGCTGGAGTGAACAGGAGGCTTGTGTTGCCCCCAGTGATAGAGGAAGCCAAGCTTCCCGCCTGCCCTGGCCAGCCTTGAGCAGAGTTTCACTTATAGAAAATAAATCCCAGATACCTGCTTCCAGCCAGCGTGGCCTCCATTCAAGGAGGGCCTGGGAGCCTGGGTTGCCAGGGGCAACCCGACCTGGGCTCCCCTTAAGGCTAAAAAGTTTCAATGATAGAAGTTAAATAAATCCCAGATACCTACTTCCAGCCTATGGGCATGGCCAGCCTGAAAATGGTCTTCAGCCCCTAACCCAGGCTGGGCAGGCACCCCAGTGGGAACCCTCACCCTGAAGGGGGTGTGATCAGCCTGCAAACAGCCATTAGCCCCTCACCCAGGCTGGCCAGGCACACATGGGGTGAGGGTAAGGTGACCAGATTTTAACATTGGTAAAGCGGGACACCATTGACCGCTTGGCCGCCAAAAACTGTATATTCCCTTCCCGTTCTCCCACCGTTCCCTACATTGTTGTGCATTATTTCCAAAAATCGGGACTTTTTTAAAACGCCACGGGACACAGGACAAATGGTTAAAAATCGGGACTGTCCCACCAAAAGCAGGACGTCTGGTTACCTTAGGTGAGGGTCTCCACTGGGGGGCTTCGCCAGCCTGCAAACAGCCATCAGCCACTCACCCAGACTGGCCAGGCACCCCAGTGGGGACCCCCACCCTGAAGGGGGTGTGGCCAGCCTGAAAATGGCCCTCAGCCCCTCACCCAGGCAACTCAGCGGGACCCCCACCCTGATCCGGGACACCCTTCAGGGCAAACCAGCTGGCCCCAACCTGTGCACTAGGCCTCTATCCTGTATAATAAAATGGCAATATGCAAATTGACTCTAACTGCAGAATGACTGGGAATGACTGGTCACTGTGACACACACTGACCACCAGGGGGCAGATGCTCAATGCAGGAGATGCCCCCTGATGGTCAGTGAGCTCCCAGGGGGAGCTCTACTCAGCCACAAGCCAGGCTGATGGCTGCCAACACAGTGGTGGTTGCAGGAGCCTTTCCTGCCTCCTCAGCAGCACTAAGGATGTCTGACTGCAGCTTAAGCCTGCTCCCCACTGGCAAGTGGACATCCCCCAAGGGCTCCCAGGCTGCCAGAGGGATGTCCACCTGCTGGCTTAGGCCCGATCCCCTGGGGAGCAGGTGGACATCCCCCAAGGGGCCCAGACTGCGAGAGGGCACAGGCCAGGCTGAGGGACCTCCCCAAGTGCACAAATTTTTGTGCACTGGGCCTCTAGTTTCTATAATAATCAGCCTCATTTTTAAGTTAGAACCATTTAGTTTCAGGAATGCTTTAGTAAAAGTTTTAGCAAACAGTACATTAAGTGACTCATTTTAAAAATCCTAAATTATATCAAGGGACAGTCAGAATGCTGCAAGCAGTTTAAGATCTACCAACATTTTGGTGTGTACAACATGAAACTAATATAATACTGTATGTCAACTGTGATTGAAAAAAAAACACTCTTTAAAAAACAAAATACTGAAAATGATGAAATACATCATCCAAATAGTAAGTGTTTTAATCCTGGGGGAAAAAAAAGAGTTGCTTGGAATTCAGTTTAATTTGGTTCTAAATGGTCAAGTAGCCATAAAAACTGAAAGCAAAATGGCATGGTGTTCAAGATTCTCAAGTGGCCAGCCTTCACTAAAGATGTTATGTTAGGACAAGCTATGCTGATGGAAGAGGAAATTTCTGGTCATGAGTAGAAAATGTTCCCAAATGTCGAACAGGCAAATGATAAATGCAAAAACTGGATCCCCAAAGGAAACATCAGCAGCAATAAAATCACAGAGCAGGGTATGAAGCCCTATTATTATTCCTTAATGGCACCTCATGGCAGCAGATTTACCTTCTGTCCATAACTTTCCACTTACCAACTTAAATGTCAAGGTTTTTAAAGCTTTGGGGTCATCTACAATCTTCTGTAAATTAGCAGCCACTGAAAAATACAAACATGGAGAAAAGTGTTCAAATTATTTCCCGTAACATTGGATTTTCACATCAGTGGTTCAGAAAATTTGACTAATGATGCAATTAGCTGCAAAATTATTTTTCACAGACATTGTGAAATCCATATAAATGGCCAAATTACTCTCATGTATTCTCTACACCAACTTATATCTTTGGTACATCAGAATTAGTAATGTACAGTTGATTTAGAATTAACTGTACACTGACCTCACTTTCAGAAAATAAAGTGAGAAATGACAGCAGTGTTCCCACCACTTAGTTTTTCTCATCACCCATCACTAAGAAATGTCGGAGCCAGGAGAGGGCAGCACAGAGCACAGAGGAGAGACAACACGGAAATAATAGGTCAGGACATTTGAACTCCTGTCCTATAAATTCACTCAAATTTCTGCGCCCATTTTTATCAAAGCCACAAAATGCAGTGGATAGATAACCTGTATGACTCGGGCATAAATTTTCATGTTTTCAGAGCACAGTGATCTCTCAGACCAGTGAAGGGCCACCTTGAACACTTCTCAAGTCGTGTGAACTCAGGCTGTCAGTCTGAAGCTTCATAGTGAAGATATGTTTCCACCATTAGCTGGATTCATCAGAGACCTGCCCATTCTCCATCGTGTCATGATATATTCGATGCTCTAGTAGAGGAGTCCGCCCTTCCTGCTTACTCTCCTGGCTTAGGGTACAGTTTATGAACAATATTACCAAAGGTAATGATGACAGATTTAATGCCTTCCTCTTTTCATACCCAAACTTAACATGTAAAGTACTGAAAGTCGGTTGAGGGCTGTTGGTTAGGAAAGAAGCAGTTGTTATCCAAGAAATTAGGAAAGAGTTTTTTCATTATCAAAATTATCTGCTGCTTCAATAATTAGGTATCTGAAAAGCTATCTGAATATTTCAAGATAAAAACATCTAAGATACATAATAAACGTATGAATATTTTGAGAGAAGTGTTTCAAGAACAATGCTTAAAATTAGAAAGAAATCTGCAAATTATATTTTTCACTGAAGTTAACTGAAAACCTAGATACACAGATTTTATGCAAATGAGTTTATTTCATTTAATCCAGGGGTGGGGAACCCGTTTTCTGCTAAGCCATTTGGATATTTATAACATCATTTTTGTGGGCCATACTAAATTATCAACCTAAAAATTAGTCTGCTATATTTGGTCAAACACTTAATTAACTCTCCACTCTTGCCTTGGCAGGGCCAGACCACATGATTTTGTGGGCCTTATACCGCCTGTGAGCTGGATGTTCCCCACCCTGATTTAATCTATCAGCTGCAAAGAGGAAAAACTGAAAATTATATACAACAGTCCCCCCTTATTCACAGGGGATATGCTCCAAGACCCCACTGGATGCCTAAAACTAGACAGTACAGACCCTATATAGTTCAATTTTCCCTATATATACATACATGTATACCTTTTCACTTAAAGGAAGCACTTTACAGTGTCTGTTTTGCATATCTGAATTGCCAGCATCACTATTCCTGCGCCTTGGGGCCATTATTAAGGGTTACCTGAACAAAAGCACGGTGATGCTGCCACAGTCACTATGACAACCAGGTAGGGAATGTATATAGAGCGGAGGAGCTGGACAGGATTCACATCTAGGTCGGATCGGCTCTGTACGGTGTGAAATTTTATACTGCTCGGAATACAGTGCAATTTAAAATGTAACTAATTATTTCTGGAATCGTCCATTTAATATTTTCAGACCATGGTTGACCGTGGGTAACTGAAACTGCAGAAAGCAAAACCGGGGAGAAGGGCAACTACTTACTCAACATGGCCTATTTTTCTTTCTAAACCATAATGACAAGCATCATTTTATCTCCCTCTGTGGCCCTCCTAACACTTCCATTCGGAGCGATCTGCAAAATTTCATTTATGGTAACATTCCCGCTCATCTTTCTCTCCTCTTTCTTTTGTCCACGCAAACCAACTCACACACACGTCAGGTGGATCCTGGGCCACAATCTGTATAGTTATCACCACCAAACTTCCTTTGGCCTCCTCACCAGCTTCCTGACATGGTTCAGATACTAAAGTCCCTGGTAACCCAAGCCAGAAACAAGAGCTCCTGGAGGGAAAAGCCTTGCCCTCCAACGCCAGTGCCGACCATGTCAGGGCATCAGGTATGCAAACCGCAGCAGCCTTTTCTGACAACATGAGAGGTTCTAATAGCTCCTTGGATGTGGGCTGATTTCACGAGTGGCCATCCAGTCTTTACAGGAATCTCAGCCCTTTCATGAAAGTCTCTCAGTTGATGTGGGTGATTTACTGCCTTGTTCTGGGTCATCTATTTCCAATCTGTTCTCTAAAGTGCCACCAAAAGCAGGCTGTCCTGCACTAATCACACCCCTCTCTGCTGTGCTCCGTGTGTGCTCGGGCCCATTTCCAAGGCTCACGGGCTGAGCCAGTTGTGGACTGAGTGGCTAGCTCCTTAAACAGTCATCCCAGGGAAACCACACTCCCCAACTGCGAACCTCAGGGACATTAGAAAGTCAAATTCTGTCTTCAGCTCAAAGCAAAAATAGCAAAACTGGCCTCTTACCTGATTACTCATCCCAGCTGCTAGGTGTATTTTCAATTTAGTTGATTCTAATTTGTTGTAAAGTGCTATAAAACACCTTCATTTAACTGACATCACATAAAATTCAGGGTGATGCTAATTTCTCTCCCAGCAGCAATGCTCATTAAAAAGATGGGTGTCACTGCTTTCTCCCTTCTCCTTACTGTGCACCTGGGTTTCTGCAATAAAAACGCTCCTTACCAGGAACGTGAGCTGAGAAGAAAGGGCTGGGTAAGTAGGACGGGTTGTTAGAGCTTCCCAAGTATGTGCTCACAGCACCGAACTTCACGTTTTAAGGTACTCTAGTTTCCAAAAAATAATTGGGGCTTCTGAACCTGCTTATTCAGTGGTCATCAACTCAATTCCAACCCCTCACAGCTCTCCCCAAATAAAACTCATCCCCCTGGTGTCTAACAGGCTCTGTAATCTTCTTTGAACCATCCCTTCCTTCCTCCCAGCCCTCTCTCTTCAGCCACAAGGGCTTTCTCTGTCTCGGCCACATGAGACACAGGTAACACTCACAGAGGCTCCAGGGATTGTGGCTTTCCAGCCCTACCACTGGGGCTGCATGATCATTTGTGGGCAAGCTATTTTTTGTGTCCCTGAGTCATATTTTAGACTTGAATCTGAGTCATGTTTTGTGTCCCTGAGTCATGTTTTAGGCTTGAATGCCTGTCAGGGCTAGAAGTTTCTATTTGCTCTTTTGGATTACATTTGGTTTGAAGTATGGTAAGTACTCTGTTTTATGAAACTGTGTTAATACCATGAACAGCCATATGAAAAGGATGCTGCTGCTTAATACCTCCCCAAATGTAAACAGAAGCGAGGCAGCAGAGCTGTTTCTTTGACAAACGATGCCAGGCATTCTCCAGAAAGTTTCCTCTATAAAACCCAGGTACTACTCCAACTCCCCACATTTTGACAGTTAGAAAAATAACAGTCATATAATGACTATATTACTATGTTTGTATTCTGATTAGTTAAAAGATACACTTTTTCTCCCCAGACACCGGTCTATTTCACAACAACCTCTTATAGTACTGACGTTCTGGTGGCTGTGAGTTGACTTATTTGAGATATCCCCCCAAAAAGCTGTGTGGAAACGCATGCCAGTGAACACTGAGTCTGATGTACTTCCCTAGTAAGAAATTTCTGAGATAACACAAGAGCTTAGACTTGGGTTACCTGCCAAGGTGATGATGTCACAACATGGTTTTATCCAAAGATATACCTTGAACACCTGCTCTGTGCACTGTATTGCTTAGAGAGGCAGCATGAGAGCACAGAAAGAAAAATAGGTGAGAACAGAGAATCCAAGCTCTGAGTAAGGAGAAAGAAGATGATATGAGGGTGGGTTTCTCATGGATACTGCTTTAACACTGATGCAAAATTATGGCTTATTAACAATAATGAAAGATTTACCCTGGTGTTTTCCCTAAATCTCCAGGCTTTTATATTTATGAGTGTAACTTAGTTTATAAAAGCCTGACTTCGCCAGCCAAATCCTCCTTCCTACTTAGAGCTGTGTGACCCTATAAACTTGCAAGTTTACTTAGCCTTGTGGTGCTTGGGGCTCTGTATCTTTAAAATGTGGGTATTAATAGT
>PVJC01035354.1:0-18312 GCA_004026665.1 Murina feae
TTAGATTGCTTCAAGTAAAGCTGTCACTATAAAATTTTATTGATGCTGCATTTTGCCTACTTTGATCTCTTGAAATAGTTTTTCTTTATTCCAAAAATTATGAAAAAAATGTTAAGTTTATATATTTCCATAGGGAATTAAAAGGTATGATTGCTAGTATTCATTTCACTAAATAAGCAATTGTTTTATTTATTTTTTAAATATGATTTGGGGATCTAAATTGAGTATTTTCAAAGTGTTACTAATTTTGCCTCTTTTCCTTCTGCCCAAATAAAATAAAAGAAAAGAACAAGAGAAAGAAGCAAAGTAAAAGATCCTTTGATTCTGAAAGGATCACATAAATGCAACTCTCAAAACTGGTGTTTCTGTCTCCATATGACATTGCCAACTTTCTGAAACAATGTGGCTGTGAGCTTTGAATGCAGAAGGGTTGGGTAATAGGTAGCAAATTATGAACATACTAGAGGCCCGGTGTATGGATTTGCGCACTGGTGGGGTCCCTCAGTGTGGTCTGAGGGGATTGGGCCGAAACCGATAGCCCAACACCGCCTGCTGCTCCTGCCTGCTGTTCCTGCTCATCCCGGCCCCTTTGTGCCTGCTGCCACTGCTACTCAGTAAGCTCACTTCGGTCTCTGCGTTGCAGTGGCCAGATGTGAGCCCTGTGTCTGGCGCCCATCCTGTATTGAGCGTCTGCCTCCTGATAGTTCGAGTCATAGTGACCAGTTAACCAGTCGAATGATTGACTGGTCTTTTAGGCTTTTATATGCATAGATGTGTCCTTCTGAACTCAACCTGAAAGCACAGTTCAAACAATGAAGCATAATAGGAATTCAAATGCAGAAAGCAACTTTTGACTCATTTGACACAATATTCTCATTTCATAGATGCTGAAATTAGACAAAGATAAACAAAATTATTTACTCAGGTCATTATTTGCCAAAATCTATGCCATACACAGATTTGCATAGATACTGTTGCTTCTTACATCTAATATCAATGTACATTCTATGCTGAAGTTTAGCTAAAGAATGGAGTTGGGCCTTAGCTGGTTTGGCTCAGTGGATAGACTATCAGTCTGTGGACAGAAAGGTCCCAAGTTTGATTCTGGTCAAAGGCACATATCTAAGTTGCAGGCTAGATCCCTGGCCCTGGTCAGGGTTTGTGTGGGAGGCAACCAATTGATATGTCTCTCCCCCATCAATGTTTCTGGGAAATGAAATATTTTAAATTGTTCTTTAGAAAAAAAAAATCAATACACAATCAATCAACAAGCATTTGTTGAGTGTGTACTATATCTAACTCTGTCAATTATATCAAGAAGTTGCCAGCTATAGTAGTTCATGAAGGACATTACTTGCCATAACATTCTTAACTCAGGTGTTTAGTGTCAGCTCGGTTTTCTTCATTTTCGCTCTCCAACTGCGATAAAAGGTGTTATTGAAAACATTAAATATCAAAGGTCAAATCGTGTCAAAGCCATGAATTTTATTTCAGTTTCCAAAGGGGTTTTGTGTGGGTGTTTCACATTCATTAACTGCATGTGAGCCATGTCTTTAAAACTATGTTAGCCTTGCCTGAGTGTCTGTCACACAGGTTCCCCAAGGACACTCCCAATGAGCAGCAGGCACTTTCAAGTTTCAGAACAGATCTGCTGGACTGTCTAATGTGGTTTAAAGGTCCTCTAATCAAGAAGATAGAGAATTCACTGAACTTCTGAGTGCGCAATCACAGTAAGGTCTTGACACGAGTTGATAATCATCCTTGGAGGTAGGTGTCATTACGGAAAGAGGAAACAGATCTTTGGGGAATGTGTTGCCAAAAACAGACTTTTCCTGTTCATGGAGTTTTAGCATTTCAGAAGTGGTAGGAAAATTTGCTGCCACTTACTTTACCTTATTTCCCTCTACGTGTGAAGAAATTGATTCCAGAAAAGGGCAAGAACCCATCCAGATAGAAGAGAAGCAGGAATTAGAATCTACATATTCTGATTTTAATGATTATGACCATATAAACATTGAATGCACTTCTTTGTGAGGCAGTCTGTTATAATATATATCATCGGTACATTTGCGATTATATCGAGTATAATTGCTTCTCTAAAAAGTGATAATCATCTCAAAATTAAACTAAACATAATTTACATGAGAAATATTTCATATATGGTGATATTAACACCCATTAATTTTTCCTTAACTGTTCCCTCCCTTTATCTCCTGATCTATCTTTCATATTTGAAGTTCACTTTATCATTTAGATTTGATTTAAAGTACAATGAAGCCCTTGCCTCCCTTCCCCCTCCTCTTTTAAAACTGGGTTTTTCATTTAGATAGGAAAAAACATTTATTTTAATTCACACCGATTCTAAACTCAAATAAAATCATTAAGTCATAGAAGCACAGAATCTTTGGATAGAATGGGGCATTAACCGTCATTTCACTGAGTTACCCATTTATGCTTGCGTGTTCTCTACAATTTCCCCCATGAAGGCCATGAAGTGAGGATATTTTTTCCATTGATTTTTAGAGAGAATGGAAGGGAAGAGAGAGAGGAGAGAGAGAGAGAGAGAGAGAGAGAGAGAGAGAGAGAGAGAGAGAGAGAAAGAGAGAGAGAGAGAGAAACATCCATGTGAGAAACATTAATTGGTTGCCTCCCACGTGCACCCTGATGAAGGGTAGGGATTGGAGCTGCAACCCAGGTACATGCCCTTGACTGGGAATCAAACTGAGACCCTCTGGTGCACAGTCTGTTGCTCCAACCACTGAGTGATACTGATGAGGGCTTTTATAGTATTTTTAATGCGTTAGTTCTATGGCAGAAACCACAAGTTATGTGACTAACTTAAAAGTCAGAGTTGAGCCTTGGCGGGTGTGGCTCAGTTGGTTGGATCATTGTCCCGTTCACCAAAAGGTTGTGGCTTTGGTGGCTTTGGTACCTCGTTAGGCCACATACCTAGGTGGTGGGTTCAGTTTTTGGTTGGAGCGCCTGCGGGGGCCAACCGATTGATATTTCTGTCTCCCATTAATATTTCTCTTACTCTTCCTTCCTCTCTCTCCAAAAAAAATAAATAAACATATCCTCAGGTGCGGGTTAAAAACTTTTTTTAAAATGAGTTTTGAGAAAATAGAACAAAATTTAAAAGAAAATTACATAAATAAACTATGAAAATGATATAGTTTCATATAACAATAAGATAATTTCAAAAAAAATTTTTTCAAATCATACAAGAAAATTAACAAAGGAACATGAATAGGCAATTCATTAATAAAAGACCTACAAATGAGCAACAAACCTGAGAGTCATCAATCTTTTTGTAATTAAAATGACAAGAAGATAGATTTTTCCATAACTTATGTTGCCTAATTTTTGAAGGATTGCTAATACCAGGATTGATGTGCCAGAAAATGGGTATATTGTTCTCTCTACATGGATATAATCAATTAACTTTTGGATGAGGACAATTTGAAAACAAGTTTATGTCAATTTTGCAATATCCATACAATGAATAATAAAAGTGATTAAGAGTGATGTAGGTTCATAATTATTGACTTGGAAAGAACTTTATAATATATGCAGAATGGTAAAAAAAAACTTGAAAAAAGGTAGATTATATTCCACTTAAGTTAAAAAATACACATAAAAACAAAATATGTGTCTGCTATTAAGTAAAATTAGTTCCAGGCTTTGCCTTTTCTATTCCATTCTTCACAATTACTAAAAAAATTCATAACAATTTTTAAGTGCAGCTATAAATAAATATTTTTATTACTTTGGTATATAAATTTTCAATAAAAACAAAATACTTGAAGAAGCTAAATGCAGATATGTATTCAATATGTTTTGTAAAATACTCAATTTGTTAAAACTATACATAAAGCATTATCAATTTTGTTGAATTCTGTCAAGAACTAGAAAACCATAAACACTGAAAATTTCTAGCTAGCCTTGCCTGACTATAGTTTTTTCCTTAATCTTGACTTCAGTAACATGAAGAACCACACATCACTATTTTTTGTAATTTCATTCTAATATATAAAGAGCCAGGTGCTGTCATGATTGAATGGATGACTGGTCATCATGAATTACATGGAGCATCACTCGGTTCCTCCCCCGCAGCCTTCAAGGCATTCGCCATGAGGGGGGGTGGTGGTGGGCGGGACTGGGAACTGTTGAGCGGTGGCAGTGGCGGTGGTGGGCTGCTTTTTGGGGTGGCAGTGAGCTTAGCAGAGCAGTCACCAGGCGGCAGTGAATTTCGCTGAGCAGTCATGGGGTGTGGGGGAGTTTCGTGGAGCAGTGGCTGGGCGGGGGGAGTTTTGCGGACCGTCTAGCGGCAAGCTTTGCAGGGTGGCAGTGAGCTTCACAGAGCACTCAAGGGGCAGGGGGAGCCTTGTGGAGCAGTCATGGGGAAGGGGGAGTTTCGCAGAGCAGTCGAAGGGTGGGGGAAGCCTCAGAGCAGGGGAGGGGAGCAGCCTTGTGGAGCAGTCAAGGGGCTGTGAGCAACACAGAGCATCCAGGGGCGGGGAGCTTCATGTAGCATCGCAGGGAGGCAGAGGCCAGTGACGGAGGCCAGGCAAACCCTAGGGACTTTAACTGTGCATGGTTTCGTGCATGCTGGGCCTCTCGTATATAAATAATAATATAATTCTTGTAGTATTTACTGTACATCAGGTACTCTGATATTGGAAGAATTAACTTATTTACTTGTTTTATTATAAACTTCACATATATTGCTTCAGTTCAATTATTCACAGTAACTGATGTTATATGTTTTGTTACCTTTATTTACTAGAGGCCGAATGTATGAAGATTCATGCAAGAATGGGTCTTTCTTTCCCTGGGTGCCGGCACCTCCTTCACTCGGCTCAGAGCCACCTTTCTGCCTTCCCACTGCCCAGAGGCCCGAAGTGGAATGCCTGCATCCCGCTCTGTCCCCAGCCACTTGGTGCCTGTGTATGCAAATTAACTTGCCATCTTTGTTGGGTTAATTTGCATACTCACTCTTGATTGGCTGGTAGACGTCACTAAGGTATGGTCTATTTGCATTTCTATTTTTTATTAGTGTAGATTTTAAATTTTTTTTATTAATTTTTACAGAGTGGAAGGGAAAGAGATAGAGCAGGGGTCCTCAAAATACGGCCCATGGGCCACTTGCAGCCTGCCGAGGACATTTATCCAGCCCGCTGGATGTTTTTGCCACCTTGTTTTTTCACTTCAAAATAATATATGTGCAGTGTGCATAGGAATTTGTTCATAGTTTTTTTTTTAAACTATAGTCCGGCCTTCTAATGGTCTGAGGGATAGTGAACTGGCCCCTTTTTAAAAAGTTTGAGGACTCCTGGGATAGAGAGATAGAAACTTCACTAAAAGACAAACATTCTTCTTTGGCTGCCTCCTGCACACCCTCTACTGGAGACCAAGTCAGCAACCTGGGCATGTTCCGTAACCTGGAACTGAATTGTGACCTCTTGGTTCCTAGGTCAAGGCTCAACCACTGAGCCACCCTGACTGGGCAATCTTTATTTCTAATGTGAAAAGAAGATAGAGGGACTAAGTAATTTTCTCAAGGACAATCACACAAATATAGAAAGAACAAAAGATTAGAAGTCCAGTGTTTCGTTCTCTTGATCTTAGGGCTCTTCCTCACATTCTTTGCTGTGTTGCAAGACTCACTGTGTGAGGTCATTTATCACACAAATAAAATAATATGAGCTCTATAATAAAGAAGTGTTTGGAAGAAAAATATTTAAACTAAGAACATCCATAAAATGGAAATTTGTTGTAACTGAGAACCAAAAATTGCTTAGAATTTCTGTCTTGGGGGGAAACAAAGAGATAGCTGAGTCTTATTATCTAATAAAAGAAAGCAAACTAATTTATCCAATCCACATGAGCAGCAACCTGCCTTCACGAGAAACACTAACCTGAGAATGCACTGTGCTCTACATGCACTTTTTCCTGTTTTGTGGCACCCTAGGTGAATAAACTAAACTTTGCACAATATTGAAGTTCCAAAATAAACATTGAGCATCCATCTCTAGCATTTTTATCTAACATTTCAATCACACTTTGATTCAAGAGGAAAATGACACACCTAAAACTCATAAATGAACGGTTATATTTACCAGGGGTTCATTAGATTAAAAACACATTCCTGGTGTTTTGTAGAATTTAAATTACTATTTTCTTAAAAACTATAGGATAATGGTTAAAACCATGAGCTTTACAATATAAAGGATCTGTTTAGTTGTAGTAGATTTCAAATCTACTCCTTATGTGGGCAAATCTACTCCGTAGACTATAAGCCCATAAAAGCATTCTTTACCACTGATTGCCAGGGATTAATATAGGGCTTATATTGTTGGCTGCTCAGAAAAAGGAAAAAGTGATGAATCAGTGAATTTATTTCTCTAAACCAAAATGTGGCAAAAAGAACCTACATCCTAAAGTTGTTGCAAGAATGAGATCATCCATTACCTACAAAGGGCTTAATAAAGTGCCTGCAGATAGTTGTAATTTAACAAATAGAAACTATCTGCATTAACATTATGCAACTCACTATAATTATCATTGTATTACCCGGAATTCTCAGACAAACCTAAGAAAAGAACTCTGAAGATTATGAGAATGCTCTATACCTCATATATATTAGGTAAACGTGTGATCCCTAAATTATTGGTACATGTTTCTTCTTTCGTTTCTCAACATTAGGGTCATAGAACTATGAGCTTATACACCTAAGATTGGTAAATATCACTGCTTATTTCTGAGAATTTGCTCTTATTATACAGTCCAACTGGAGTGCAACTTTTGTTTCCACATTTCATTTGAATAATACCTTAGTACACATCTAATATGTCTTTCCATTCTTGTCAATTAACACCTTTTTCTGATCACAAATTGCTTGTAATTCTTTTCTTTCTTTTTAAAAAGAACCCAAAACAAAAACTGCAAGACAAACCCAAAAAAAGCTACCCACAAACGTACATCATTATTTTCTTTCTTCCTGAGAACCAGCATGCGAAAACTACAAAGAAAATATCTGTATCCTCAACCTCAAGTAATTTAGCAGCACCCTTGGGTAATTGCATATATAATTTCTCCTTTCTCTAATTTCAAAAGAATCCAAATAAAAATTCAGTATCAACAGACAGCCTACCAAAATAGCTTGCCTTTTAATGTTTATGAGTATCATGGTAGGTGCAAGTGTAATTGTAGCTTTTGTCTATGACATGGAAATAAAATATACTGAAAGAGGTTGTTGTCACTGCTGTTTGTTCACTAGAAATGGGTACACCATGCTAACATGACTTGTTACGTATATATCTATATATATACTATATCTGTGTATATATATCTATATACTATCTCTCTCTCCATATGTGTGTGTGTGTGTGTGTGTATATATATATATATATATATATATATATATATATATATATATGATGTGTATATAATTTGAATCACAGAATATTGGGAGAGAAGAGGACTTCAGTCTAGCATCTTATTTCGTAGGTAGATGTCTTGGATTGGGTTCCAGTGAGTGATGTATTGGGAAGCACGCTCAGCGGGACTAGTAAGGAAATAGTAGAAGCGAGACAGGGAAGAAGTCAAGAAGGGGTTTGATTTCAGGCAAAGTCCTAGCCTCAGCCTGATCAGGGAGCGGAGCTCTGAAGTCAATCTAACACGCAGTATATTCCGGTTGGAAAGAATGGGGCTGAGTCCGCACACTTCTGCATGAAGGAGGCTTTTAGTCTTTGGCTAAGAGCCACTGTGGGTACACGTTCATTCCTACACACTTCTGACTGCATTTTTTCAGCAAAAAGTGTCCTATTTAGTGAGGAGCAGGAGAGGTGTAGTTCCTTAGAAGTAAAAAATCACAGATGTTATGGAAGAAGCATACAGAACCAGTAGAGGGATCCAAGGGGGTTTTCCTGAAAGTAAGACATCCCCTGAAAATAAGACATACTTACAGTTTTGCCTCTTGCTGAAATATAAGTCACCCCCCAAAATAAGGCCTCCCGAACATAAGGCCTCCCCGAACATAAGGCCTCCCTGATAATACGCCTCCCCTGAACATAAGGCCTCGCCAATAATAAGGCCTCTGAAGCTACCATAACTCTGGACTCTGGGTCGTAGCGGCGGGCACTGCTGCACAGCTCACTGTTGGCCAAAGCGTAGCCAGAGCAGACAGGAAGTGCGAGGTCTCTTTTAATCAGAGAGCCCGCACCGCTGCCAGGACAAGCTGCTGCCCGCTGCTCGCTCTGCCCTGATGGAATCTGGCTGACTCACAATCAGACAGTGAGTCACTCAGGACAGGAGTCGGGCACATTGTGTGAACACACAGGTAATACATTTCCTTTTTTTTTTGTTCATATACTTCTTCATGGAAAAATAGGACATCCCCTGAAAATAAGACCTAGCACATCTTTGGGAGCAAAAATTAATGTAAGACACTGTCTTATTTCTGGGGAAACAGGGTAGAATCACATACAAGAAAGTGGAATCCAGGAAACTATGTAATATGCCCAAAGACACAGTGCTAACCATTGGAAGAATCTAAATCACCTGACTGAAAATCCAAGACACACTTGTGTTGGTTTAAAGCAAGTAGCAAGATACCAAACCAGGATAATTCCAATGAATTTACATAAAGACAGAATTGTTAGTTTATGACCTGTATTGCAATCCTCCATAGGCAAGAAGAGTTTTAAGTTATCATTGTGAACCTTTCTGCTGCCAATGATATTTACAGTTCTAAATCCTTTTGACTTTTAAGGACTTAGTTGAGTAAACATTCAGCCTTTGTTTTAGGAGAGATTGTTTTCATAAAACAAAAACCAAAAAAACACACACAAAAAATCTAGGGAATACAATAAAGATATCAGTAATCTGACAAATTAGTTTGCTAAATTCATAAACAGAACTTAAAATTATGGATCTGTTCAAATTTATTTAACACTAGAGGCCTGGTGCATGAATTCATGCATGGGTGGGGTCCCTTAGCTCGGTTGGTGAACGGGGCCTATGGGGGGGCCAGCCAGCAGTGGGGAGGGTCTACAGGAGATTGGCCAGTGGGTGAAAGGGCCGCAGGAGGTTGGCTGTGGGAGTGCACTGACCACCAGGGGGCAGCTCCTTCCTGTGTTGAGCATCTGCCCCCTGGCAATCAGTGCACATCATACTGACTGTTCGACTGTTCATTCTGGTCATTCCAGGCATCCCAGCAGTCATTCGGTCTTAACAGTCCTCAGGCATGTGTGTGTGTGTGTGTGTGTGTGTATGTGTATAGGGGCCCGGTGCATGAAATTAATGCACTGTGGAGGGGAGGGGAGGGATTCCTCAGCCCAGCCTGCCACCTCTCACATATTGGGAGCCCTCAGGGGGTGTCCTACTGACGGCTTTTCCCCTTGAGGAGCGGGCCTAAGCTGCAGCCAGGCCTCCCTTTGTGGGAGGTGACCAGGCTAATCAGGGGAAACCACCAGCACCATCACCCCTGCTGCAGCCACTGCCAGTCACCACAGCCACCAAGGTGTTTTCATCAATACGGACTCCACTCCACTCCACTTTCACCATGAAGAAATGGCAACTTTCTTTAGGCATTTTCAAAATGTGTCTTTCATAGGGTATGACATTCTTTCTTTCTTTCTTTTTAATCCTCACCTGAGGATATGTTTCCATTGATTTTTAGAGAATGTGGAAGAGAAGGGAAAAACAGAGAGAAACATCAAAGTGAGAGGAACACTTTGATTGGATGCCTCTTGCATATGCCCTGACCTGGGCCCCGGCCAGGGAGAAGCCTGCAACCTAGGTACATGCCCTTGGTCAGAATTAAACCCAGACCTTGCAGTCAGCAGGCTGAGGCATTATGCATTGAGCCAAACTGGCTAGGGCAGGATATGACATTTCTTAGCCCTCCAGCAGTGGACCTTCATTTTTTTTTCTCCAGGAGTGTGGTGGAAAAACCCTAGATCACTTTTTTGGATTCTTATTACCCAAGTTACTAAGAATATTACCAGTGTCATACAGGGAGCTTAGCCAATGAGAAATAAGAAAATGTGTTTCTTCTGTATTTCACTCCAATCACCAGCTCCACCCCTGCCCCTCCAATCCCAGCTCCACCCCATCCTCTGACTGAGGCTGCAGGCCTGGGCAGAAGACCCCCAAGCCCCTCTGATTGTCAGCTTCACAGAGCCCAGGCCTCTGTGATCACCGACTCTGAACCTGCCCCCTGTCATTGCCGGCTCTGGCCTTGCCCCGCTGGTAGCCTCTGGCCAAGGCTACAGGCCTGGGCAGGGAATCCCCAGACCCCTGCTTTGCCTGCTCCACCGGTGTCCAGACCCCTGTGATCACAGGCTCTGCCCCTGCCACTCCAATCACTGGCTCTGCAGAATCCAGGCCCCAGCAATCTCTGGCCTTGCCCTGCCCAGGCCAGAGGCCTCTAGTGAAGGCCTCTGGCCTGGGCAGGGGAGCCCCAGCCCCCTTCTGATCTCTTGTTCTGCCCTTTGGTCCTTCTGCCTCCTCCGCCACCTGCCTGGCTAACAGGCCTGACCACTTCAGTGGCGGGGCTGAGCCAGACTGGGTGCTGCCCATCTTGTGGCCATGGGAGTGGCCATATTTATGATGCAGTGATGCGTAATTTACATATCACTCTTTTATTAGACAGGATGTGGCTATGGGTGCCTCCATCTTGTGGCCATAGGGCAGCCATCTGGTCACGGAGTGATGCCTAATTTGCATATTACTCTTTTATTAGATAGGAGGATGTGGCTATGGGTGCCGCCATCTTGTGTCCATGGGGGTGGCCATCTTTGTCACAGAGTGATGCCTAATTTTCATATTACTGTTTTATTAGATAGGAGAGAGAGAGAGAGAGAGAGAGAGAGAGAGAGAGAGAGAGAGACTAGGACTAGTGGCCTGGTGTATGAAATTCATGCATGGGGGGTGCTTTCCTCAGCCCAGCCTGCACCCTCTCTAATCGGGGAGCCCTTGGGAGATGTCTGACTGCCAGTTTAGACTAAACTGGCAGTCAGACATCCCTCTTGCAATCTGGACCACTGGATCCTAACCGCTTGCCTGCCTCCATGCTTGATTGCCCCTAACTGCCTCTGCCTGCCTGTCTGATTGCTCCTAATTGCTATCCCCTGCCAGCCTAATCTCACCCCTAACTACCCTGCCCTGTCTGCCTGATCTCACCCAGTTTCTGTCTTTCTCTGTTTTTCTCAGCAGTCCTCCAGGCCTCCCTGCCTCCCTGTCTCCCTCTTCTTCTTTCCCGGCTTGGGAAAGAAGACAGGGCCACTGGAGGAGCCTCAACCCTTCCATCCAAGCATCTTTGGGCCCACTCTATTTTCTTTTCTAATTCTGAAAGAGGCTTCAAGAGAGAGCTGGGAGGGAGAGAAAGAAAGGGAGAAAAGGCTGTGAGCTGGTGAGTGCTGTATGTGTCTGTGCATGTGTGTGGTTCTGAGTGTGAGTGCCAGCCCTGCCTCCCTCATCCCTGTCTCTGTTGCCACAAGTCCCCACCCACCAGAGCCTTCTGCGTGTGCAGCCTGGGCATTAGGTCGAGTCTCCAGTCATTGCGAATGTAAGGGACCCAGAGTTTTTATATATTAGGATAATAGCATACTGTTTTTCTAACATACACATTTGTGCTAGCTCATTGTACTCAGTAACCCAAAATGTAAAATTGCTGCATATATTTATGCCAGTAAAGACTGTTATGAATGAAACTCCATAGATTTTTAGCTTCTGGGAATGGACTGTGTCTTAGATAGCTATCGTATCTGGGCTTACATTTGATAATGTGTAATGAACACATGCCCCATGTTCCTGGTTTGCAAAAAATAATAGTGAAATGGGTAGTGATGCAATAATTTTTACCTTTCATTAAAAATAATTTGTATTACCCAGTTGGTGTGGCCCAGTGGTTGAGCAGTCTACCCATGAACCTTGAGATCACTGTCTGATTCCCCTATTGTAGGCTTAGTCCCTATTAGGGGGCATTCAGGAGGCAGCGAATCAATGATTCTCTCTTATCATTGTTATGTCTTTTCTCTCTTTCCCTCTTTCTTCTTCTCTTTGAAATCAATAAAAATTTATTTTATAAAAATAACTAGGGGCCCGGTGCATAAAAATTTGTGCACTCGGGGTGGAGGGAGTCCCTCAGCCCGGCCTGTGCCCTCTCACAGTCTGGGACCCCTCAGTGGATGTCCTATGATGGCCCCAGTCTGCCAGGCGCCTTCTGTGTGTGTGTGTGTATGTGTGTGTGTGTGTGTGTGTGTGTGTGATCACTGGGGACCTGCCCCCAGCCCCATCAGAGGCTCGGAGCAGTCCTCCTGTGTGTGTCTACCTGCCAGGGGCCTGCCCCCAGGCACACTGTGGAGGCTTGGAGCAGGCACCCCCTCTATGTTGATCTCTCAGACTCTTGCCCTCCCCAGCATGTTGTTCTCTTTTTTGAGCATGACCAGGGCTGGGTGCAGCCTGCCTCCCAAGCTTGCCTACTGCCCATCTTCCTCCAGCCACCAGAAAGCAGGGAAAACCCCGCCTCGTGGTCAGGCCAGCCTTTTCCTGCTCCCTGATCCCCGGAAGAGACCTGGGAAGCTGCCAAGCAGGCCGCCAACTCTTTCCCACTCACCCGTCCCCTGCAGCCTTGCTTTCCCACTTCCCGGTGCCGCCAAGGGGTCTGGGGAGCTGCCAAGCAGGACCCCGGCCCCTGCAGCCTTGCTTTCCTGCTCCCCAGTGCCCCGCGAAGGGCCTGGGCAGCCACCAAGCAGGCCACCGGCCCTTTGCCGCCTCTTACCCACTTCCCGGTGCCCTCCAACCCTGCCGCCTGTTTCTCATCACGGGTCCTGGGTCCTGCGCTGTCCCGCCCTGCAGCCGCTCTGTGCACTCGGGAGGTCCCTCAGCCCAGCCTGTGCCCTCTCGCAGTCTGGGACCCCTCGGGGGATGCCCACCTGCTGGCGTGCCTGACCAGCCTGGGTGAGGGGCTCTAAGGCTGCCCACAGCTCCCATTGCCCAACGTCCCAGAAAGGCTGGCTGGAGGCAGGTTCTAGAGTTTTTTCTCCTATAATTGATACTGTTCCTTGAAGGCCTGGGGTAATTGATACACTGTTCCTTTAAGGCGGCCTTCTAACTACTAACGAAGCCTCCGCTGCTTCACCTCACAGCGTCTATAATGAAACAATTGTTACTGTTACTGGTTAGGCCGGAGCTGCTCTCTCCTTCAGCTCCAGAGGATTCTACGATTGTTACAATGTTTCAAAAAGCTGTGTTTCGCTAGAGGCAGTTTAATCAGAGCTGAGCTGAGGGGCTCAGCTTCACTTTCACTCCTGCCGCAATGGAAAGGGCTGTTTACTCAGGTCCGTGAGTGGCAGCCGCCATGTTGGCTGGGCTAATTTGCATACAGCCGCTCTGATTGGCTGGTGGGCGTGGCTTGCCCTGTCTCGGAGAAACGGTTAATTTTAATATTTCGCTTTTATTAGTTTAGATTTGTAGAACATTTTACTAAAAAAAAAATTAAAAAATCTAAATTAAGCAACCAGGATGAAAATAGAGGATATAATTACAGAGGTATATTAAAATTTGTTCAAAAAGTTATTTCTTTGTTTCATGAGTAGATTTCCATTCTTTGCATACTTAAAAAAATAAAAGGAAATAAAACCTGATAAGTAGTAAGCTATTTTCCTTCTCTTTGTTTATGAAGAAAGAAAAATGAGAAACTCTCTGTTATGAGGACAGATATTATACAACAGGATGCTTATCTCTTCACCAGGAGGGTGGGAGTTGGTTTGACAATTGCTAATAAAATTACTTTAATAGCATAAAAGAATACAAGAAGTCTTCACAAATTTATGTTATGTTTTGCTTGAGACTTATGAGAGCAATTGAAATGAAATGTGAAAGGTATAAAAATTATGATGAACACCTGGCAAAGAGCTTTTGAACAGTAGGCTTTTAACCAAGTACATTGAATCTGCAAAGGTTTCCCTTTTATAAATACAAATGCAAGGACAATTTTTGATAATACATAACAAATAATATTTTTGATTGATTTTTTCCATGATGTTTTTTTCTGACTCTTATTTAGCTTATTATTTTCCCTTCTCCCAAGCTTTCCATTCAGCAGTGAACCCTAGAAACCCAAATAGTTAATTAGCTACCTCTTATGCCACCTAAATCCTGAGACAAATAAAGGTAATGCTGCAATTTAAGAGAGGAGGCATATTGAGCATTAGATTTTTTTCTTCTCTTTATGTTTTAGTTCTGTTTCCACTCTTTCTCCCCCCGCCGCCCCCCAACTTCCCAGGCAGCAAACCTGCCTATATCTTGATGGAGATTGAAAACAAGAAACAGTCCTGATCAAACCTTATCTAGTTATCTCTACCTCTTCATCAAAATGGTTTGAGGTAAAATTAGGTGATTTACCAGAATTTTATCACACACACACACACACACACAAGTGCAAATTCAAAACCCTTTTCCAAGACCAATACAAATAAACTTTTATTCATAATCTTTTGAGATATTTAATACTACTGTTTTCCTGATTAACATTGATAATGGAGATTTGATTATAATTATGAATACCATGAAGTAGTGCCTTTTAGCAACAACATACTGTATATTAATTACTTGAGAGGTAAAATATTCTACAAGTAAAAATATTTGGAGCACTTTATTTAATCTACAGTTGGGACACCAGATTTTAAATAGTGTAAGAGGGCATGCACTACTGCTTATGAAGTGAATGTTTAGAAGTAAATAAGATTAAACTTTTTTTCTGTTAGAAACCTTACAGTGTTATTTTTTGAATGAGGATTTCTCTTCATATATCTTAAAAATATTTCAGAGTCTTCCTATCTTATGTAAGAACATAGTCTTTGTGTAAGTTTATTGAAGATATTCATCTCTTTTTAATGTGTTGCCTATTTGGTATAATTATATTTTGTGCCAAAAATCTAAGTGTCCCCTAAGTGGAAATAAACAAAAGAAAAAATATTTTGAGATGATTAGGTGGATGGAACACTATTTCCAAAGCAAAGAGGTAACAAAGAACCAACTCTGAAGTCCATTCAGATCAGCATTACTGGGGCTCCATAGTCTGGCTGTTGCTCCATTTTATCCACCAATTGCCTACACCAAAGACAAACTTCACCTGCACTTGAAGAAAAACAGTCTGCTAAAGATTGTTAAAAATTTCCATTTTTTTAAAAAAAGAACTTTCAAGGAAAGAAGTTGAATAAGAAGGGACATAATATATCCTATATAATAAATAAATAATATGCAAATTGATCCTCATGCCTTCACAATATGGCTGACTACAACCAGGCTGGCACGGGGGTTAGTGAGGGACAACCAAATGACTGAACAGCAGGCTGCATGGGGCGACCAGGCTGGCAGGAGGGTTAGTGAGGGATGACCATAAAACTGAATAGCATGCTGCATGGGCCAGCAGAGGGAGGCAGTTGGGGTGACCAGGCCGGCAGGGGAGGGCAGTAAGAGGTGACCAGGCCAGCAAGGGGGCAGTTAGGAGTGACCAGGACAGTGTGGGGGTGCAATTGGGAGTGACCAGGCCAGCAGGGGGGCAGTTGGGGAAGATCAGGCAGGCACAAAGAGTCAGTCAGTGGTGATCAGGCCACGGTGGGGGGCGAGGGAGAGGCAGTTAGGGGTGACCAGGCAGGCAAACAATTAAGAGCCAGGAGTGCAGGATTGTGAGAGGGATGTCTAACTTCTGGTTTAGGCCCGATCCCAGTGATCAGGCCTAAACCAGCAGTCAGATATCCCCCAAGGGCTCCTGGATTAGAGAAGGTGCAGGCTGGGCTAAGGGGACTTCCCTCCATGCACCTGGGCCTCTAGTCTAATCTAGTAAAAGAGTAATATGCAAATTGGTATCACTCCGCTACACCTAAGGCACACCCACCAGCCAATCAGAGTGACTGTATGCAAATTAACCCAGCCAAGATGGCAGCCAGCAACCATGGAGCTGGAATAAGCAGGAGACTTGCCCCAGTGATGGAAGAAGCTAAGGTTCCCACCTGTGTTGGCCAGCTGTAGCCTCTGCTCAAGGCAACAAAGTTTTAATTATAGAAGATAACCCCAGATACCTGCTTCCAGCTGTCTTGGGCTCAAGGCTGGGAGCCTGGGTTGCCAGGGGATGTAGCCAGCCTGCAAATGGCTCTCAGCCCCTCCCCCAGGCTGACCAGGCATCCAAGGGTGGGCCACCCACCTTGAAGGGGCTGTGGCCCGCCTGCAAACAGCCATCAGGCACTCACCCAGGGTGGCCAGACACCCCAGTGGGACCCCCACCCTCATCCGGGACATGCTTCAGGGCAAATCAGCCAGTCCCCACCCATGCACCGGGCCTCTATCTTATATAATAAAAGGGTAACATGCAAATTGACCCTAACAGCAGAACCACTGGGAATGACTGGTCACTATGACACACACTGACCACCAGGGAGCAGATGTTCAATGCAGGAGCTTCCCCTGGTAGTCAGTGCACTCCCACAGGGGGAGCTCTGCTCAGCCACAAGCCAGGCTGATGGCTGCCAGTATAGCGGTGGTGGTGGAAGCCTCCCACCTCCTCAGCAGAGCTAAGAATGTCCAACTGCAGCTTAGGCCTGCTCCTCGCTGGCAAGTGGACATACCCCAAGGGCCTCCGGACTGCTAGGCCCATTCATCTGGGGAGCGGGCCTAAGCCAACAGGTGGACATATCCCGAGGAGTACCAGATTTTGAGAGGGCAGAGGTTCAGTTGAGGGAATCCACTGAGTGCACAAATTTTTATGCACTGGGCCTCTAGTATATATATAAAGCTCTTGCTGCACCAATCACATGCATGTTTTTGATCTGTCATTGTTGATCATGAATTTCATTGACACTCCTATTATAGAGAAAGGGTAAATAGTGATATTAAAATATTTCTTCTAATTACTTTCATTTCAATGTGCATGAATTCATGTACCAAGACTCTAGTAATATCATAATAAAAGAGAAAAGTGATAACAAAGAGCTTAGGAAAATGGTAAGAAGTGAAAAGAAGTTAATCTATTGAGCTGTGCTGTAGTAATATTAAAAATAAATGACATAGCCCTGTCCGGTTTGGCTCAGTGGATGCAGCATCAGCCTGTGGACTGAAAGGTCCCAGGTTCAATTCTGGTCAAGGGCATGTACCATGGTTATGAGCACATCCCCAGTAGGATGTGTGCAAGAGGCAGCTGACTGATGTTTCTCTCTCATTGATGTTTCTAACTCTCTATATTTCTCCTTTCCTTTCTGTAAAAAAAAAAAAAAATATATATATATATATATATATATATATATATATATATATACACACACACACACACATATATTTATTTAAAAAAATAAATAAATGATATATTTTGCTTCACTCATGATACTATCTTCATAAACTCTTCCAAACACAAAACAATTGCAACCACCATTTTAAAAGAGTTAAAACATCACAGTAAATATTTCAAACTTTCTATTAAAATTGTCATCATGCAATTTCTAGTCACACATGATTCTTGACAAACCTGTCTCATTTTCAAAGGAGAGTTATTTTGTCTCTGTTCAATTTTATATTGCTTAAGTTTCATATTTTTAGCTTAAGCTGTTTAGTAAATAGATTATCTCAACTGCACATGTACATTTTACTTCAATGTATTACTGGAATTCACAAAGCTTATGGCTTTTAGAGACAATTTTTTCATTACCTAAACATAATTCCATTCTGTGATAATGATTGTAATTATCACTCAATACCTAATAATACAGAATTCTTCTGTAGTCACACTTATCTTGACATATTAGTCCCTTCTAACAACCACTAAAGTCTGTCACAGCACAGTTATTAACACTAGAAGAATTTCTCTTGTAGTAATTCCCCAGAACAACTCTAGTATAACACTTTCATTCAGTGACAGAGAGTTCTTATACTAATTAAGAAAAGAAATCCCAACAATTTCACAAGGAGGGCATGTGGGCAAAGTACCAGGATAGAGGAATCTCCACTTTAACATAATGAACTCAGAAACAAAAACTTGGGTAATAAGAATATAATTCCAGATGCAAATCAAGACAACAATGAGGTACCATCTCACACCTGAAAGAATGGCTATGATCAACAAATCAACAAATGCCAAGTGCTGGAGAGGATGCAGAGAAAAAGGAACACTCGTGCACTGCTGGTGGGAATGCAGACTGGTGCAGCCACTGTGGAGAACAGTATGGAGTTTCCTCAAAAAATTAAACATGGATCTCCCTTTTGACCCTGTAATCCCACTTCTGGGAATATATCCTAAGAAACCAGAAACACCAA
>PVJC01035355.1:0-18306 GCA_004026665.1 Murina feae
ATAGTAGGAAATACAATTTTCATGATTTAAATTATTTCTTAGTATCATGAGCATGGTAGACCTGTGGTTCTGCTAAGCCCAAAAGTCTTTTAAAGTATTTTAACCATTTAAATTTGTGTTTTCAGTATCTCCCTGCAAGGTGGTGAAGATGCTAAAAAGTCCAATTTTTCTAGGTGCAGCATCTTTGTAACAGAATCATTCTGGATAGTCCGTGTAATTGGTAACATTTATTATTGTTGCTACTGCTCCATGTGATACCTGATATAAACAATGAAACACTATAAAAGATTTAAAATGTATGGTAAAAGCCTCCTTAACCTGCATCCTCCATGCTTGGTTTTATTTATTTATTTTTAATATGTTTTTATTGATTTTGAGAGAGAGGAAGGGAGATGGATAGAGTGATAGAAATGAGAGAGAAAATTCATTAAGTGGCTGCCTCCTGCGCGCCCCCCACTGGGGATGGACGCCACAACCCGCGCGTGTGCCCTGACCAGGAATCGAACTGGTGCCCTCTTGGTTCATGGATTGATGCCCAACCCCTGAGCCATGCTGGCCTGGCCCAGTATACCTTTCAGCCAGTTTCTCCCATTGTCAGCATCTCTGAATTCCATGATACATGTGTCAGAACAAAAAGCTGACGTTGGCATGTTACTATTAAGTAAAGTCTATACTTAATTTTTTAAAAATATATTTTATTGATTTTTTACAGAGAAGAAGGGAGAGGGATAGAGAGTTAGAAACATCGATGAGAGAGAAACATCGATCAGCTGCCTCCTGCACACCTCCCACTGGGGATGTGCCTGCAACCAAGGTACATGCCCTTGACCGGAATCAACCCGGGACCCTTCAGTCCGCAGGCCGACGCGCTATCCACTGAGCCAGACCGGTCAGGGCTGTACTTAATTTTTATTCAGAGAAATAAACACCCTGCCACACCATTTTCCGGAGTGGCTGTGCTAGCTTGTGTTCCCACCGGCAATGCATGAGAGCTGTGTTATGAACATGATGAACACCAGTTACGCGGGAAACACCAACACTTCAACTTCTCTGGGCTTTCCGTTGCTAAGTTTGTGATTATCAATGACTCACGATATAGGAGTAATTATCACACCAATAACAATAGCAGGAGCGTTCATTGATCTCCGTTCAGAGAGCTTTGCCTGTGCTGATTCATTTATGTCTTACAGAGTCTCTATGTTCCAATTGGTGCCAGTAACCATCTGCTTTATAGACGGAAAGCGGGAGTTTAAGCCATTCGATCACGTGGCTCTAAAGCCACAGAGCCTGCCCTCTGATCCACTCTAACAGCAACGATTCCTTTTTAAAAATATATATTTTGGTTGATTTCAGAGAGGAAGGATGGGGGAGGGAGAGAGGAGCATCAGTGATGCAGGCTGGATCCCCAGTCGGGGGCGTGCAGGAGGCAGCCAATCAGTGTTTCTCTCTCATCATTGATGTTTCTAGCTCTCTCCCCCTCCTCCTTCCTCTCCGAAATCAGTACAAACCTATTTTTAAGAAAAAATAAAATGCGGGATCATTTTATGTACACAAAACAAGGAACATGGAATCGTGTAATTATCACTTAAATTGTATTAGACCCAGCAGGTTAATACCCACCTCAAAATTAATTTAGTCCAGCATAGAATCATCTTCTTAAGTTTATTTTCTATCTTTCTTATTTTGTGTCAACTTGATATTAGACTTTAAAATGGAGAAGAATATTTTGAAATTCTGTTTTTAAAGATTTTATGAAGATTGGTTAGTTGGGTATAATAAATAAAAGGATAGATTTGAAAATAAAGTTTTCAAAAGTCTAGTTTTCTTGTCTCAAAATCAATGATAGAAATTAATTTTAAAAACCATTACTGTATGATCTCCAGTGGTCCTTACGATTTTGCTCTGTGGGCTGCTTCTGATTGTGTAAATATCCACCAGAGGGCGCTGCAGACACTTCACCTGGGTTTGTCAGCTTTGAACTTTTTTTTCTTTTTTATGAAAAGAATTTGATCCTTGTTTATGAAATTCATTTTGCTGTAAAATAAATTTTGTACCCTGACAGTTGCGCATTTCTACAGATACTATAAATGATGAGTATTTAATCTCTGCAGAATTGGTTATCAGTAAGCTTGCTTGCGGACTGGAAATATATTTGGTTTGATTATTTTGTGAAGTTATCCTTTAGAAATGAAAAGTTGCACTTTCCTGTGCACAATAAGTGCTGACTTTTCTTTCCATAATAACTGTATCTCTGAAAACCTGAATAATTTAAAACGAAGTAGGAAACTAGTTTGTTTTATGAGGTTGAAAAAATACCTCTAGTTTTTCTTTTGTGTATCTTTTATTTTAAAAAGCATTTAAAGCCTTAGCTGGTTTTGCTCAGTGGATAGAGCATCAGCCTGTGGACCAAAGGGTCCTGGGTTCAATTCTGGTCAAGGACTCGTGCAGGAGTCAACCAATCGATATGTTTCTCTCGCACTGATATATCTCTGTCTTTCCCTCTCTCTTCCACTCTCTCTAAAAGTCAATGGAAAAATATCTTCGGGTGAGGATTAAAAAAATAAAAAAAGATAAAAATTCCTGCTTATTACAGAAAATGTCAAAAATACAAAAAGTCCTAAAAAGGAAATAAAAATACATATTAAAAAATAAAATAGCAATTAAAACAATAAATAGTTTTAATATTTGCAATCCCAGCGTAAAGTATTTCAAAGTATTATTAGTTATCTGTGATGACCATATATTTTGTGTTATGCACTTAGAATAGGGCATTAAAGAAAATTTGGTCCCTTTATATATATTTTTTAAATATATGTTATTGATTTTTTACAGAGTGGAAGAGAGAGGGATAGAGAGTTAGAAACATCGATGAGAGAGAAACATCAATCAGCTGCCTCCTGCACACTCCCCACTGGGGATGTGCCCACAACCAAGGTACATGCCCTTGACCGGAATCGAACCCGGGACCCTTCAGTCCACAGGCCGACGCTCTATCCACTGAGCCACACCAGTTAGGGCTGGTCCCTTTATATCTGATATATTTCTAAGTGAGCATTTTTACAAACCCATTCTGTGGCAGAAGTTCTGAATAACAACAGCTTTTTATTTTATTTTATTTTATTTATTTATTTTTTTGTATTTTCCCCAGGTACCTTCATTCAAATAACATAGTTGTGATTCCAGAAGGTAAGTAAACACACTTCCAGCTTTTAGTTAGGAGACTCTACAGTTTAAGCTTTCCTTTCTAATAGGACAGATGGTGTCTTTAAACCTGTTGTGGTTGGTATATTAGTGAATTTTAATTATAAACCGTCTTTAATTTGTTTGTTTCACAGACTCTTCCCTCAATTAGTAAATCCAGTTAAGAATTATGACTAAATGACATTAATAGAGTCCAAAACGGTTATAATGATTAGATAAGTTATTTTTAGATAAATTGTTGTTGAGTAAATAACAAAATGATAAGTTCTAAATTCAGTAAATCCAGTTAAGAATTTCAGTTAGATTGAAAACGTTCTTATATATTGTTTCATGAATTGATTTTTTTTTATTCAAGTGATATTTTCCATTGTTTTAAAAATGTTGATTTGTGCTTTTTGTAAAGTCGTATTTTATATAGAAGTAGAAGTCTATATAACATTTAGTACATTTTTATTAGTTTGGGAGCAATTCTAGTAGTGCATTGTGAGATGGTGATACTAACTACGCAAATATTTTATTTAACTTGCAGCACTTGCGTTAAAGATAGGGCCTAGCGCTTGGGTCAGACTGATTTTGCCTCTCCCCTCCTTTTCTCTTTGAAGCCATTGGATCCCTTATAAAGCTCCAGTGTTTGGATCTTAGCGACAATGCCTTAGAAATCGTTTGCCCCGAAATTGGTCGTCTGAGAGCTTTGCGTCATCTTCGGTTAGCTAATAACCAGCTGCAATTCCTACCTCCAGGTAATCGTAGTCGGTGGGACACAGTCTCTCCTCTCTGACAAGTCTGTTTTCCTTCATGTTTCTCACTGTGTGTCTAGGCGCTGGGCTTTGGAAAGATTTGTAAGTATTTGATTGTCCATTTTTTACTATGAAGCTAAGAACCGGGATGGGGTTGGCGGGGGGGTGTGACAGTCTTTTTCCGGATGCAAACATAAGAAGGGGGCATTTATGTTTCTGAGCTACACTTATCACAATGGAGCACTGGTCTTCAGATCACTGCTCTGGTGAAGTATTTGTACAAAAGGCTGCTTCACTTCTGAAGTTCAGCTCTGAATTTTTTAGGGGAAATTTGCATGGTGCGATCATTTCAGTATCGAAAAGGCAGATACGTACAGTGTTTTCTCTCATTCTCTAGTGAGATAACGGATGTACATAAACTGTGGTTTCATAAAGAAGCCATACAAGAATTTAGCAGCTCAATTTAAGTTTGTTCCTAGGATTAATGGTCAGTTTTGCCTGCTGCACATTCTATTAGATTGTGATGTACCTGTAGACCAGGGGTGGGGAACCTTTTTTCTGCCACAGGCCACGTGGGTATTTATAACATCCTTCGCAGGCCATACACAATGATCATCTTAAAAATTAGCCTGCTATACTCGGTCATAATATTTCTTTATGATTTAAGAAATACTTGCTCCGAAGTTTTGAAAGTACAGAAATTTCTTGAATACGCAATACATGATTAGTTTTGAGACTTGATGTTCTGGTCTTCACATAGAGAGGTTCAATCTTGCTTACAGAAATGGTACTGGCATAGCGGTCAGTCTGTTTAAAAAAAATAATTTCTTACCCTTATATAATGTCTTTTCAGAAGTTACTTTTCAAAATGCATTGCTATTACTGCATACAATTTTACTCAAAACATGCAGAGCTATACTTCGTGCAAGAATTTTCAATATAGTCTAGGAATATGGTCTTTCCTTTAGATTTTGTCATTGGTTATTAGGCTCAGTGGTGTCTCATCATTCTACCTTTGTCAGGTTGACATATCCAGATATTCAGGAAATTAGATTCTCTTTGGGAGCTTACCTCGAAAATATATCATTAAAATAATACTTTAAATTTTCCTGTATGGGACTTATAAAGATACATTGTAGAATCAAAATGCATGGATGAACAGAACACTGTTTGGAAGCCCTTTTGATGTATGTTTAAGTAGCATGAGAATAGAATTCCCCGTTAAGCCATTGTTCTTTGTCTCCTATTATTCTCTTTTCCTGTAACGTAAGGCGTTTTGTGGTAGAATGTGGCCGTTTCCTTCCATTATATACTCTCGGAGGCTAAGGATGTGCGGCTGATAGCATTGACTGCTTCCTACTCACCAGTGAAGGACAGAGGTTTCCTGATTCCCTTCATGTGATTTTTTATTTATATCACACCTGTTGCTTAATAGATGGGAGGCGTGTATCCCTGAGTGTATCTCCTTACCGTCTTTCTGTTGTCTGTGTTTGTTTTTGCTTATTTTGAGTAAAATTATATGCAGTAGTAGCGATGTATTTTGAGCCATGTATATACTTTTTCTTTTCTTTCTAGACTATCACCAATAGCAATGGACTAGGTCTTTCTATCTGATTCACTTTGTATCTCTCGTTATGAGGTAATCTCAGTGTTACAATTTGAACGGATAAGGGTCTAGGTACACCTCTGCATATATTTGATTATGTTTGGGCACACACTACGGAAATGTATTTTAATTGTTGTTTTAAAAAATCTGAGGGATGCCATGTTGTCTCCTTTTGATGACAATAGACGTGGCTATGTGATTGATCTCCTTTCTACCTAGTCCGTGCTAGTACATGTAGACTTCCATTGTTTTAAAAAAATGTTTTTATTGATTTCAGAGAGGAAGGGAGAAGGAGAGGGAGAGAAACATACATGATGAGCGAGAATCATTGATTGGCTGCCTCCTGCACGCCCTACACTGGGGATTGAGCCTGCAACCCAGGCATGTGCCCTGACTGGGAGCTAAACCGTGACTTCATGGTTCGTAGGGCGATGCTCAACCACTGAGCCATACCGGCCGGGCCATGTAGACTTCTTATGCGTTATATTCCCTCGAAAGACTTAATGTTTTACTAGGGCAGCGGTTCTCAACCTGCGGGTCGTGACCCCTTTAGCAGTTGAACGACCCTTTCACAGGGATCGCCTAAGACCATCCTGCATGTCAGATATTTACATGACGATTCAGAACGGTAGCAACATTACAGTTACGAAGTAGCCACGAGAATAATTTTATGGTTGGGGGACACCGCAATGAGGAGCTGTATTTAAAGGGCCAGATGGTTGAGAACCACTGACTATGTGTATTTGTTGTGGTTGAATACGCTTTGAATATAAGATCGTAACCAGTATTTATAATTTTAGAGCCTATTTGAAAAGCTGGAAACATCTGAAATATCTGGTGGATGTAGTGAGTTTTAAGATCAGGACGTACGATGCTTTACTGGGCTTTCGTGAGCACCCTCAGCGGTCTGCACTTTGCAGAAGGGCGTGCAACGTGCAGTTAGTAACTTCCACGCATGCCCAGAGCCTTCATAGGAAGAGCGAAGACCCAGAGAGCAGCTGGAGCCAGATGCTCACATGTCGGATCAGACGGAGAGGAGTCCATTGTGAAAACTCGCTAGGGCAGAGGGGCTTGGGCTAGGGCAGTGCATTGTGGGAAAATAACGGGGAAGGTCAAGGTCAGTGTGACAAGGTTTGTTTGTGCCGATTTCCCTTGGCCTTGAGTCCCCGCCTCTGGTCATAACGTCTCCTGCCCGGGCAGTGCGCCTTTCCCAGGGGCGTTCCAGACTCCGAGGCAGAGCCGAGCCGCTCAGGCATCCCTGAGGGCCAGACCCGGTCCCAGAGAGGGGGCCGTGGCCCACAGACCCTCGTACCCTGTTAAGGAAGCTTTACTTCATTTCATTACTTACAGGAGGAGAGGGCGGCTCAACTCTTCCGGGCGAGGCTCAGGCCTGCTGGGGACGGAGCCCGCAACCCAGCATGTGCCCTGACTGCGATTCAGACCGTGACCCAGTTCCTAGGTTGCTGCTCAGCCACTGAGCCACACGCGCAGGGCGTGATGATGCTTTAAAAATAAAGGGCAGAAGGAGAATAGTCCTTCAGACCTGGAAATCCTCTCCTGTCCCTCATACCACTGACGAAGGCCTGGGCTGTTCCTCTGTTGAAAAAATTCAGAAGCAGCTAACTTCATAACAGCAGAGATCCCGTTTGAAACCTCAAGGGGTGATCATCCAAGTCCACCTCACACGCACTGCTGTTTCTCTGTCCTTCCTGCATACAATTAATTTTCTCCGCCACGGTCTGTTACAGGCGGGTCACGGTTCGATTCTCCGTCAGGGCACATGCCTGGGTTGCATGTTTTTAAGACAATTCAGAAATTTAATTTTATTTTTGGATCCAAATCAACTTGCAGTATTTTAGAGGTTTTGTTTTATGACATGATCCAAAAATTCTAGTTTCATGTCAGACTATATAATTGTGAAGGAAAATGAACAGGTAGGATATAGGGTATGTGCTGACATAACTATTTGTTTAAAAGTGTCTTCAATATAAAAAAAATTTAATTTTTTATGCGTTATGGGAATATGCTTGGTGCTTACTTCATCTATAAATCATGGTTTAATCTGTTACAGATTTTAATTTAAATCAGATTGTCTATTCTGCAAGTAATTTGGAAGCTAATGACTGTTTTAGTGAATGAAAAGCTGCATGATTTGCCAAGGGTTGATGTAACAGAAGTAATTAAACAAAATTTAGTTTGATACGGATTGTTACCAAGTTCTCCTCCACACTCCACGCATAATTGACATCCCAGTTCTTTGTTGAATATTTTTTATTACCCCTTTTTAAAAATTAACATTATGTAATATACGCAATATGTAAATCCTCATACCCTGTTATGTCATGCCTTTTAGAAACAGAAAGCAGATTTCCGAGGCTGTCATTATGCCCTTTATAAAATCAAACCCATTGGAGTTGCCGAAACTCTGATGTTGGACGTTACTGCTAAGAGGCATATCACAGCCCATCGAGTTAAAATTTAGTTACCACATTGGATAAGCACATGGAGGCCTAGGGGCCAAGTGACATTAATTTTATAGGCTTTTGCTTTATTGAACATTCACCATTTTTTAAAGCTCCGTGGAGTCCTCAGTGTGGGAAACTTAAATATCATTTGAAGGGCAGAAGTTTTAGACATTGAGGAAGCCGAATTTATCTCTTTTTTAAAAAATTTGCTGGAGTATGCTACTGACATCACATTTAAGAACGATTCGCCCAATCTAGGGTCACAAGAAATTTTCAAGTTAATTATTGTATGTGATGTGAAGAAAGGGTTCGGGTATTTTTAGATGGCAGATATTCAGTTTTTCCAGCACAATCTGTTGAAAGACTATTTTCTCTTTGTTGAAAATCAGTTGATTGACCGTGAACATATGGGTTTATTTCAAATGTTCTGTTCCCATTAGTCTTTATGTCTGTCCTTATGGCGATACCATATTGGCTCGATTACTGTAGCTTTATAGAAAGTTTTGAAGTGAGCTTGTGTAATTCCTTCAACTTTTCCAAATTTCCAAATTTATTTAGAAAAAAAAAATCAAATTTCATTGATTTTTTTTTTTTTTTTACCACCAAAAAAGTTTATTTTTCTTCCTTTTGGGGCATTCCGGCTGTGTATATATGTTTAGCATATATGATAGCAATAAGACGGTAAAGATGGAATGGAGATCCATGGAGATAATTATACTATCCAGTATTCTAATCACTCAACCTAGTTCTTCCTTTTAACTATGTTTTTATTCATTTCAGAGAGAGGAAGGGAGAGGGGGATAGAAATATCAGTGATGAGAGGGAATCACCGATCTGCTGCCTCCTACACGCCCCTTGCTGGGGATCCAGCCCGAAACCTGGGCACATGCTCTGATTAGGAATCAAACCGTGACCTCGTGGTTCATAGGCGAATGCTCAACCACTGAGCCACACCGGCCGGACTCAATCTGTTTCTTGCCTTAATTTATGTAACTTAGAACTTGAAGCTTGGGTCTCTCATTCTGTTGTGCCTTCCACAACATGGTGCTTCTTATCAGTAATACAGGGACAGTGAACGGCCAGGCCAGGAGCCAGATGACATGCTCTGCATTGTACTCCGGGAGGGGGGATAGCTGAAGGATGGACAGACTTGAGAAGAGGGAAGCTGTGTCTATTTGTCCCACCCCCGTGTACCTGCTTCTGCTACTCACTGATGGCCAGCTCCTGGCCGTGCGAGTTGAGCAGGCTCTGGGTTTTGACTCAGATCACCTACGTGCATTTCAATGTCCTATAGAGATGATGTAAAAACTAGAGGCCCACCGCTCGAAATTGCGCGAGATCCAGTCCGGCTGCACCGGTGGGACCCAGACTAACGCCTGCTGCGCCGCGAGACCCATCAGTGCACCTCCTGGCGACCGGTTGTTCGGTCGTTCCGCACTATGGCCACTGGCTTTTTAAAATATAGGTATCTATCAGATGAAAGGACGCCAGGCAATTAGGACGCCTGCGGGAAAGGGTCTTCTCTCTGGGGCTTTTATTATTATTTAGTCAGTTAGTTGTTGTTACACGGATACACTGTAGTTTGTTTCTTGTTGTTTCTGTGGCTTTTTTATCAACAAGAATTAATTTCTGCATTGCTAAAGCAGTGTGAACGCCTTTCTTTTTCAAATCATGTTTGATAAGTCTTTCAGGGCCTGTTTCAGTGCTCAAACTTCGTTATTTCATTTTCTGTAACTTTCATACCCTGGCATTAAATACATTTCATCCACATAAAAATAATAGCTTTTGTAGCAAGTATCCATTTAGTTTTTTAATTCTTTCATAAAACTAAAACAAATACTACCTTGAAATTTGTTAATATTTAACAAAATGTTTATAAGAATATCGTTCAGCTATTGCTAGAACTAAAATTCTCCCAATATCTTTAAGATTCTTTAGCTTTTGATAAAGGATTGGGATGTGTCCACAATACTTTCAGGAATGTTAGTTAACAACTTCTTTTTCAACCTCTTGGACAGGCTAACGAGGGGCAAGTAAAATTTGGAAAGTGGAAAATTCATATTTATCCTCCCGCATGTTTGTGTCATCTTAAAAAGGACTTTGAATTTCAAGTAGGTGACTTTGTTCTCGTGACATTTTTTGTGTGTTTCTCCACTCGAGTCCCTTGGAATGTTCTACCCAGTTTCTCGAACCTTGTTTTGGCCAAGGGCCTTTGGCTATTTATAACATCATTCTCAGGTCGTACAAACTTACCCACCTAAAAATTCGCCTGCTGTATTAGGTCAGATATTTAATCAGCTCACCCCTAACGCCTTGGCAGGGCCAGACCAAATGATTCCTGGGCCGGACGTTCCCCACCCTGCTCTTAACCAGCAGGTCGCCCACCTTTCAGACCTCACAGAGCACCGGCTGGGGGCCGCCGCTCTGCTCTGCGCAGTGCCCTCGTCAAGTCCGTTAGTAAATCTTAGTGAAGATGGTAATGGAGAACTGCCCATTCCCTCCTCAGGAAAAAGCTGGCAGCATCTCAGTACCAGCCACCGAGACTTTAAGCCTCAAATGGTGGCCGTTACTTTCTTTTCAACAGGATGATTAAGGCTGTTTAGAAGGCTACTTCTGTGAAATGTTTTTATTTCTCCCTTTGTCTTCATTTAATTATCTCGTAGTATTGCTTCTTCTTAGGCTAAATTACTTGGGTATTTCTAATTAAAAATTAAGTATCTCATAACGATCTTGCTTTTGAGAAGCCATGCGGACTAATGATGCTGAGCCTTTTCTCTTTGCTCTTGGCCCTGACATCGCCGGCTTGGGTTTCCTAATTTAGTAACAGAAATACAAGTACGCACTACTGGGCAGGTTTGGTATGCTGGCGCCCAGCCAGGAAGCATGGGTTTCTTAAGTAAATGCACCAGTGGGGATTTGTGGAAAACACAGATTACATTTCGTTACGTTACATGAGCTTTGCACTTTACAAATCCCCAACTATTTAAAGGAACTCAGCTAACCCACGGCATCTAAATAAAAGTCAGTTTTGTGGAAACATGCATTCACATTAAATGGTGTATTGTTTCCTTTTTCTAAGATCACCCTTCGTTTTTGTAGTTTTAATTTCGTATTTATGTAAACATTTTTTGCCTACTGACTTTGAGAGAGAGTGGAAGGAAGGGGGGCATAAGGAGGGAGAGGGAGAGGGAGAGAAACGTCTGTGTGAGTTGCCTCATACGTTGGTTGCCTCCTGCCTGTGCCCCATCCACCCCGGCCAGGCCCAGGGATGGGACCTGAGCCACACTGGCCAGGGCATTGTGTAAACTTGCAAAAAGCACTTTCCCTTTCAGTGAACAAGTAAATGCATCAAATTTACTTCACTCTCTTCAGTTATTTTATGCATGTGTGATACCATTCAAATTAGCCTAGTATAACAGAGTTGATAAGATACAAATGTAATGTGCTTTAGTGTGAGGAAATGGAAGAAAGCTCTGACAGAGATAAACTTCACAAAAGAAAAACACACCTGGTTTTGTAAGGCTGCCCCTGCCCCTGCCCCTGCCCCTGCGTGGCTGGTGGCGGCTGCGTCTCCTGCACTGTGGGCATCCTTAGTGCTCGCCTCCTCCCTATACTCTGGCCCGGTTGCTTCCTTGAATGTTGGCGCACCAGCTGCTTCTCTGTCTGCTCACACCTGTCCTTCCTATTGGTGCTCCTTGCCTGGCGGGTCCTTGGTCTTCAGGCTCATTGCTTCCGAATTTGGAGGAGAGTCTTGAGGTCCCTTCTCGGCTCCCGCCAACCTTGATGTATTTCATTGTCAAATGAGGGCCCGCTGTCCATCCTGATCATCTTTGAACAATGAATTCTACCCCTTGGACGCTCTGAACCACTCTAGAGCAGTATGAGTCACCATGTGCAACAAAAGGGATTTAACGCAAACTTAGGAGTCAAATTATATGGACTTCAGGATTCAGGTTTTTGTATTGTATGAATGCCATCCAGAAGTTTCAGGAAGAAAGAATATTGACCATCATGGATTTCTTGAGCAAAAATGGCCAGGTTTTAACCCTTAAAAATAGTCCGTTCCTAAGTTGGTCTGCTCCTCACCTTTTGCAAGTAGGACAGATGTTCAGTCTCATCAGGTCTCCTCCCTCGTCCCTCCCTCCCTCATCTCAGTTCTCTGCCTCGCAGTGCACTCCAGTGCTCTCAAACTCCACATCCCACGGAGACTGACTCAGAGTTCCTCTGTTACTGGCCTTCCCTTTGCATTCCTGAGGGACAGGGCACTGTCCTAACAAGGTTTTGGCTGCCAAAGAGATGGGCAGAGGGGAGGTCTCTGTTGTCAGAGACTCAAAATGGTATCCACTGGTTACTAGGCAACGCAAAACATTTGGGAAAAACTAGTACACAGATATTTTTGCAGCCTCAGTAAATTTAATTTCTTAAATGCACTCTCTTCATGCTGCTGTTTTTGCTAGTAATAACAATTTTAAAACAATACCTTAACAGTTACTTTTTTTACAAAATATATTTTTTAATTGATTTCAGAGAGGAAGGGAGAGGGAGAGAGAGATAGAAACATCACTGATGAGAGAGAATCATTGATCGGCTGCCTCCTGCACACACCCCCATTGGAGATTGAGTTCGCAACTCCAGGCATGTGCCCTTGACTGGAATCAAACCTGGGACCCTTCAGTCCGCAGCCCGATGCTCCATCCACTGAGCCACACCAGCTAGGGCTGTCATGGAAGCTTTTCTCTTTTTGTTTATCTTTCAGCATTTGGCTATGATGTGTCTAGATATGGATTTCTTTGTGTTTTTCCTACTTGGAATTCATTGAACTTCTTGGATCTGTAGATTAATGCTTATCATCAAATACAGAACATTTTCAGCCATTGTCTTTTAACATATTTTTTTCTCCCACTTTCTCATTTTCCTCTCCTTCTGGAACTCCCATTATAGATATGACGGTATCCCACAGGTCTCTGAGGAACTGATGATTTTCGGTTGATTTTTTTTTTCTATTCTCCAAACTTGATAATTCCTATTGACATGTCTTTGAGTTTACCATTCTTTCCTCCACCATGTCAGCTCTGATCCTGAGACCATCTAGTGACTATTTTACTTCAATTGTTGTATTTTCCACTTTAGAATTTCTCCTTCGCTCTTTTTATGGCTTTTTTTTTTCTATTTAGATTCTCTGTTGATTGAGTCATTGTCATTATAGTTTTCTTTAGTTTTTGACATAGTTTCCTTTGCTTCTTTAAACACATTTGTAACAGCTGCTTTGAAATCTCTGCCAAGTTCAACATCTGGACCCATTCAGAGTTAGTTTCTGTTGACTGCTTCTCCCCATGCCTCCCACCCACCCCCACGCACCCTGGTTATGGGTCACACTTTGCTATCTTGTATTTTTGTTGTTGTGGAAAGTCTAGTGAACATATTGGGACAACTTTGGATTTTAATTTATTTTTCTGGAAGTTGTTTTATTTTTTAAATTCTTGTTCCTTTCTGCGGTTTAAACTTCAGACTCTTTCCCCTTCTGTGGCATGTAGCTGCTCGGAGTTTAGTCTTGTGTTTTTTAACCTGGCTCTGTAGGGGCAGCCACTCTGTGTAGCTGAGGAGCAGCCATTGATTTGGGAAGAAGTTTGCTCAAACACTTGCAGCCCGTGAAGCTCCTGTCTTACGCGAACTGAAATGCGTGTGGATTGTCAAGTGGTTTCAGGGGGTGTCAGCTGTCACGTCTGCTTGGCTGTTGACTTTGTGCAGACTCTCGGGTCCTCCCTGCACGGACACATGGTCGCTCGGTTGTGGAAGGATTTGTGGAGAGTGTATCTAGCACTTCATCTGCTCTCTCGTTTCCAGAATCGCCCAATAATTTAAATTTATGGCTCTTCAGCCACTCATTCCAGCAGGGTCGGCAATCCCAGGCTAGCAAAGCACATGCTTTCCTCCTCCTTTTCCTATATACCATTTGCCACTTTTAGCTAAAAAAAAAAAGCTGAGATTTCCCCCCACTCCCAGGTCAGGGATGCTCTCTGACTGCAGGCTGCTGTCCGAGCCATTCCTCGTCAGCCCTGCCGTGGTGAGCTCACACTCTGGAGACTGAGCTCAGGGCCTGGATGGGAGGGGAGCCACCCCAAGCAATAAAAGGCTGCAGACTCCCACTGTTCTTGAATGAAGCTTTAACAGATTCCCAAGAATAGATACTTACGAATTTGTCTGCCTTTGGGTGGTTTCCAGAATTCCGCAATAGTTGGTTCTGTACAGTTTTGTCCAGTGTTGAGCTTGTTTTTGGTGGAGAAACTTCACCCAGCTCTTCACACCACCCTCAGCCCCACTCTTTTGAAATATTCCTAAGCCATTTATGTAATGTATTTTTATTAATTTCAGAGAGGAAGGGAGAGGGGGAGAGAGAGAGAAACATCGATGAGAGAGAAACATCCATCGGCTGCCTCCTGCACACCCCCGACTGGAGTTGGAGCCCGCAACCCAGGCATGTGCCCTAACCGGGAATCGAACTGTGACCTCCTGGTCCATAGGCCAACGCTCAACCACTGAGCCACACCAGCCGGGCTCCCTATACTAATTTGAGTTTAGAAAGTGAAATGAAAGCAATCATTATAATGATATTTTATTCAGAGAGTGTAATGTGGATTATTTGTAGTTATTCTCTTCAAAGTAATAAAATAAAAAATAAGTTTTTTATGGGGGACTGTGATGCTGTGATATTTCTTGAGGCAGCAGTTATAATAGTTTTATGCCAACAATGGACACCTGAGGGGTCTCATTCAGGTCAAAAACTCCATTGTGCTACCTTGGTGAAGAGGAAAAAAGCCTACCTAGAAGAAATCGGGGAAGCAGACAGCCACTAAAATGTAACAGAGAATGAAAACCTGCGTATGTGGTCTCCATTCATCTTGCCGAATGAAGATGATAAAGGCTTTTTCTAAGTAGGAATTCGCGTATCGACACAAAACACTGATACAGATGCTAAGTTTTAGGATAAATGCTTTTCCATTTCAAAGACAGGCTGCATCTAACGAAGAGATAGAGGCCACTTCTGTCTAGCAGTGCGTTGGGTTATAGTTGGCCCTCAGGGAGAGCACTTTCCAGAAAGGTTTTCTTGTCTTCTACAGTAGTCTCAGGGCATTTTGCTAGGGTCAGATCAACCATTGGGTTATAACCAATAAATGCCTAGTAAGTAACTTATTTTGAATGACATTGACAGAAACTTTAGGACATAAATTTAATTGCACACAAACCACCAGGTAAAATGTCAAAACAGTGTGATTTTTTTTTTTTTTTTTGAAGTATGTCTTCCACATTTTAAAATTTCTGTTGGGAATTAGTTGGCAAGTTTGACGCCCAGACATAAATATTTAAGTCCTGTCAGTGTTGGTTGTGTTTCCCCGATGTCAGGTGTTTCAGAGCATTTTATTTGAAAGCTCCCAAATAATACTCCCAAGTAATCATCGTTCCTAATTAAGAAGCCCTTCTTAATTTCTTGTTTGCTATTACTTCTGTTCAACAAACGCATAGTTAATAGATTTTTTTTTCAGCGAGCTTTCTGGTATTGTTAATTTTATTCTTGCTTGTGATTGTTATTAAACATAACCTGCCACACCTCCTTATGAATGTATAGCAAGCTCTGTACGATTGATTTTCTTTTTTTTTATTTCACCAATGTAGTCCCACCCATTCTCTGAAAGGTCATCTACTTTCTACGCGCTCCTTTCTCTCTATTAGACATAACAAACACGCACATGCTGTGCTCACGATTGATTCTGTGATAAAACTACACCAGTTAAAAAGGCACTTATATTTAGAATTTACATTTAGAATATTGTGCAGCGTCATGAGCTGAAAAGTAAATAATGGTTTTCTGCCATGTCTTGCTGAATCTGTGGATATTTCATTTAGTCACTTTAGTCACGTGTTATTCTGGTGTTTTTGTAGAGGATTTATTTTATTTTAAAAATATGTTTTTATTGATTTCAGAGAGGAACAGGGAGGAAGGGAGGGAGGGGTAAATACCAATGATAAGAGAGAATCATCCATCCATCGGCTGCCATCCGCATGCCCCCTGCTGGGGATAGAGTCCGCAATCTGGGCATGTGCCCCGACTGTGAATTGAACCATGACCTCCAGGTTCATAGGTCGATATTCAAGCACTGAGCCACGCCAGCCAGGCTCTAGATGATTTTTTAAACATCAAACCACCAGATGTAAATATTTGAGTAAATAACCCGAAGTGGCACGGCTGATGAGTGATAGAGCTGTGGCCTGGATGTATTTCCGCGTGTCAGAGTATGGGCCTTCCGCCGCCAATCTAGAGAGAGCGCACGCGCGTCGAGAGGGGCACCCTGTCACGCAGAGCGGAACCTGGCCCTGAAATACTGTCCTTTCTGACTCTGCGTGCTCCCCCTTACCTGCTGTGCTTGGCAGCTTCCGTTAGAGCTGGCTTAGTGGCACCGGAAAAAGCCAGGGCTTGAAAACACCAAGCCTTGTTATTGACTCTGTGGTCACTACCCTGGCACGGAGTGGGTGGCTTCCTTCCCATTCCCGTTTGAATTTCAGATGAGGCCAGTGTGCATCAGAGAGTGCTGGTCTAGAGGCAGCCTACTGCTTTCTCCTTAGAAATGGCACCCTCGTGTTATTTTTATGCCTCGTGTGAGTAATTACTGCGTTGGCAGCAGGGAAGTCATTTTCACGATAGTCTATAAGTAGCTGCAAAGTTGTAAGGTATTGTAGGTGTAGCATAAAAGGAAACCATGCAGACAGCCGTGAAGGTAGGATTATTCTAGGCCCACGAAGGAAATAGAGTCTGCAAACTAATGTTTACTCTTTGGGGAGTGGGGTGCCAACAGGGAGACCAGCTGGGAAGAGTAAGATCCCACGAATATTCTAAAAAGAATGCATTGAAACTCTATCTCAGTAATACCACACTAATACCAAGGTGACTTACCAATGAATATTTTTGAAGGTGTCAGTAATGGTAAATCTATTAAGGATAAACTTAATTATAGACAATTTTATTAAAAAGAAACATAATACTTGCCCAGCCAGTGTGGCTCAGTAGTTGAGCGTCGGCCTATAAACCAGGAGGTCACGGTTCGATTCCTAGTCAGGGCGCCTGCCAGCGGTTGTGGGCTCGATCCCCAGCAGGGGGCGTGCAGGAGGCAGCCGATCCATGATTCTCTCTCATCACTGATGTTTCTTTCAACCTCTCTCTTTCCCTCTCCCTTCCTCTCTGAAATCAATAAAAAAACATATTTAAAAAAGCAATTCTGGCAGAATTTAAAGACATCGGCCCAGGTTGGATTATCAGCATAACTAGCCCTCGCCCCGTGCCCCCCGCACTCATATCTGTGGGAATGTGTGCAGCTGCTGGTGGTACTCGGTTGAGCTGCTGCGGCATCGACGCGTTTTGTGTGATCACGCTGACTCGTGTGATGAGGGTGCGATTTACCTTCGTTTTGGTTTTGGTTGTAGAGGTTGGCGATCTGAAGGAGCTGCAGACACTAGACATTGCTACCAATCGTTTGCTAGCTTTGCCCGAGAGGCTTCACCTGTGCCTTTCTCTGCAGTACCTCACCGTGGACCGGAACCGCCTGTGGTGTGTGCCGCGCCACCTCTGCCAGCTGCCCAGCCTCAATGAGCTCTCCATGGCTGGAAACCGGCTTGCGTTTCTGCCGCTTGGTAAGTGAGCGTGTGGGTAGGAGAAAGCACGGAGGCCAGAGAGTCAGCTAGAACGCTTCTGGCTCCTTGACCGGGGCGGGGGGGTTAGTTTGCTTCGTTCCGTTTGTCTGGAAGATTCCTCTCTCAGTCCGTCTTCGCCATGAAGAAGGCAGGATCCTGCCCAGGTAACAGAGTTCGTTTCAGGGTTTGAGACTAAAAGAAAGAAGAAAAAAATCTGTGCTGAAAATGTGATTAGGGACAAAACATGTGAAAGTAGGGACAGATGATTTACTCTGAGGAAGGATCGACACATATAGGGTCTGCACACACTTTGAACAATGATAAAGGCAGTGTTTATCAAAATGCATTTCATGTTCAGAATTGAGCCATCAGCGGTTAAAGCGTGCTACATTTTTGGGACACCCTGTATGCATATGTACACATCTAAACTAATAAAAGCGAAATATTAAAATTAACCGTTTCTCCGAGACAGGGTAAGCCACGCCCACCAGCCAATCAGAGCGGCTGTATGCAAATTAGCCCAGCCAACATGGCGGCCGCCACTCCCGGACCTGAGTAAACAGCCCTTTCCATTGCGGCAGGAGGGAAAGTGAAGCTGCGCCCCTCAGCTCAGCTC
>PVJC01035356.1:0-18323 GCA_004026665.1 Murina feae
TCATATCTGGGTGTGTGTCAGGGAGAGCATGAGAGTGGCCAACAAATTAGCTTTGGAACACAGCCTATGGATGCCTGCTGCTTGTCCACAGGTCCATGGTGTCTTAGGACAACCAGGACATCCAGTCAAGTCCGCATTTTAAGGGCTCCCAGCTGTGGGCAGATGATGGGGAATAAGGACTCTCCAGCCCAAAGCAGCTCGGAAGAAGGGGGCCCCTCTTGAGGCCGTGAGCAGATCATTTGACGGGAGGGCTGAATCACAGACAGCACCAGCTCAACAAAAGGCCGTTCCAGCTACTACAGTAAATGAGGGGGTTGGTTTGTGTTCAGGCAACATAGATAGACATGCTGCTCGTACTCTGTTCTTTGAGCTTCAGCCTCTGACGTAGGCAGCCATCCCTATCACTGATAATATCTCCAAATAAGAAAGATGATGAAAAATCATTCTTTCTTGACATTTCCATAAGGGTATGCTCTCCTAGTCACAAATAGCTCACTGCAGCTTCCACTCCACTCAAGGATTGTGAGGAGGAAAGGAAGCAAGGCAGTTAACATTGGAGTATGAACTGCATACCAGACTTAAGTGACATAACCAAAATTGTTTTAATTTTATTTTTTGCAATGACAAACTTATGAAGTCTCCATTCTTATCTATACTTTACAGTTAATGATACTGAAACTCTTAAAGTTAAAAAACTTGCCCAGGGTTACTCAGACTGATGGCAGTGTCATTAGCTCCAAAACCTCTGTTCTCTCCATTATCACCTACTGCCCCTCATAGGAGAAGGGAGATGTAGTTACTCCTAATTTTCATGAGAGTGATATGAATTAATTAGAATGCTTTAAACTTCAAGTGACAGACACTCTGATTAATGAGGCCCAGGAGTAAGAACAGTTATTGTTCCAATAATAAGGAATACTACGGAATTATGTTCATCCTTCTAGTCCTTCTAGCATCCTTGGCATAGCCTCAGCAAGGACTTTTTGTCTTCAGACGTGTGTCATGGTCTCAAGATGGTTGCGTCAGTTCTAGGCGGCGTAGTCTCAAAGGTAGTGTCCAAAATAGGAAAGTAGCAAAGGAAGCAAATAGGGGCTTCTGGCCCAGCTAGTGTTGCTCAGTGGTTGAGCATCAACCCATGAACCAAGAGGTCACGGTTTGATTCCTGGTAAGGGCACTTGCCCGGGTTGCAGGCTTGCTCCCCAGTGGGAGGCATGCGGTAGGCAATTGATCAATGATTCTCTATCATTGATGTTTCTCTCTCCTTCTCATTTCCTCTTTCTGAAATCCTATATAATAAAAGGGTAATATGCAAATAGACCCTAACAGCAGAAAGACTGGGAATGACTAGTCACTATGACACACACTGACCACCAGGAGGCAGACACTCAATGCAGGAGATGCCTCCTGGTGGTCAGTGTGCTCCCACAGGGGGAGCTTTGCTCAGCCACAAGCCAGGCTGCCAGCTGCCAGCACAGCGTGGTGGTGGTGGGAGACTCTCCTGCCTCCTCAGCAGTGCTAAGGATGTCTGACTGCAGCTTAGGCCTGCTCCCTGCTGGCAAGTGGACATCCCCCTCAAGGGCCCCCGGGCTGCCAGAGGGATGTCTGACTGCCAACTTAGGCCCGATACCCCAGGGAGCGGGCCTAAGCCAGCTGGTGGACATCCCCCAAGGGGCCCCCGACTATGAGAGGCCACAGGCCAGGCTGAGGGCCCCCTCCCTGAGTGCACAAATTTTTGTGCACTGGGCCTCTAGTCAATAATAAAAAAAATCTTAAAAAATAGGAGCTTCTGTAAAGCCCCCTCTTTCACCAGGGAGGAAATTATTTATTGAAGTCTCTAGTGTACTTCCTTTATATCTCATTCATCTCTTTGGCCAGACGTGAGATATTTTATCTATTTATACAAAACATCCTCTCTCTCTCTCTCTCTCTCTCTCTCTCTCTCTCTCTCTCTCTCAATCTTTCTCAATCTCTCTCATCTCTGACCACTCCAACAGTTCCTTAGACCAACCAGAACTACTTTCCTGAGGCTGGGCTCATTGTGTGCAAGGAAGAAGGGAGTATGGCTGTTGGGTAGGCATGTGACACTAAAGCCAAGGGCTCATCAGGCTCTGTGACCATTGTGGCCACAACAGAACACTGGGAAAACTGAATATGTCCACTGTTTGTAGATTTAGACAGCATACTTGTTTAGAACTCTCTAACCTCAGGTGTGAGTCACACTATGGTGGGTTGAAAGAACACTATAGGATATAGGCTTGCACGTACCTTATAATCTAAATGAGAGAAGAGTTAAATAACAGTGAACAGTTAAATAAAAGCATGAAACCAAAATTTAACAAAGCCAGCACATGACCAAATAGTATCCAGGTCAGAGAGCAATTCATCAGATTCTTCTTGAAAGTATTTGGTGAGTTTCTTCATTGTCCTCATGATTGGATAGAAGCACTTTAAACTCTTTTCAACCAGCAGGATTTATTTCTATATCCTCTGCTGGTTTTTATTATTTCCCTCCGAAGAAAATGAGTAAAATTTTTAATGATTTGAAAGTATTTTTGGCTAAGGAAATGATTTTTAGGTGTTAAATACAATATTGCCAGCCTCCTAGAAAAATATATTTGATCTTTTCAGCATGAGGTCTGACCCAGTCATAAATTTCAGTATCAGTCCTGGTAGCTTTACTGTGCAAGGTTGACGGTTTATGATTTTTTGCCCTTGGTGGGGTTCCCTGTGGATCTAAGCAGCATTCAAATGAAGCATGAGCATCCATTTCAATGGCTACAGTGGAGGCATTTGAATACTGCTTAGCAAAAGGCCACTGCAGCAGCCAAAACTTTCATTTGGCTTCTGATTAAAGGCAATCCTCTCAAGCTTGACTCAGTTCCTGGATTAATCCTTTGAACAGATTAAACATAAACACATACTTTCTGATAATTGTGTGTTGACCTGTAATAAATTGGTTAGGAGTATTTGATGTCATTTGAAACAAAACAATCCCCAAATAGTGACTGAGAATACAGCTCTCATGTCCCTCGGCTTCCAGCTAGAGAACTTTTCCCGCAGCCCACTCACTTTGCTAAGATCACCACTTGGGAGACCAAGCCCGACCCCATCCCCTTTTTGTTTTGACTTTCTAAAAAAAAATACCTTATTTTTTTTCAGCCTCTGCTTGGTTGGGGATTGGGAAGTGCAGGGAGGGCCAGGCTCTCTTTTCCGTACTGTTGTAATTAGAGGGGAGTGTTTTGCCGCCTTTCCCACTCTATTGGACGTTTTAAATGCTCATCAACCTTACTTGCTGAAGTCACAGTGACTCACGTCAATTGAAAAAGCGATCATCTGTCACACGCTCATCCGTGGGGAGTTCTCTGCCCCCGAGTGCTCAGTAGCCCCTGGCCAACAAGCAGTTGGGGGAAATGTGGGTCTCTCGGCTAAAGGAAAGAGTAGGGTGCAGATTGCAGAACGTGCTCACCTCAGAGCTGGCTTAAGGCATGTGTCTGAAAGCAGTGGCCTTCGGAACCCAAACTGGAGCTCTGGTTGGAACCAAGAGAGAGCGGTGGTTTAAGAAAGGCTGGCTGGAGTCCCTGGTTTTGGGTATTTGGTGGAGATGCTGAATGTTCCAAAATGGTTGACTGCTACACGTTTACCAGTTAGGCCTGGGACTTAGGGAGTGAGGGAGAGAAACACAATGGGAAGTTTTAGAGCATGGCAGCTAAGATTGAGAATCAGGCATATCTGCATTCATAGCCAAACCTTGTGTGCCTCCTCAGTACGTTATTTACCTTCTGTAAGTAAATAGAAATGAAAGTTTGGAGCTAGGTGGAAGTCATAAAAAAACAAGACTCAAATTAATGGAATAAAAAGGTAACTGGCATGTAGAACTGAAAAGTCCTTGAGGCAGGGACTCAAAGGATGTTTTTCCCCACCTGTCAGCTTTCTTTTCCTCTGCATTCACTTTGTTCTCACGCAGGTTCTTCCCTCCTGGTGGCAGGATAGCTACTTGATGCTCTAGACCAGCGGTTCTCAACCTGTGGGTCACGACCCCTTTGGCGGTCGAACAACCCTTGCACAGAGGTCGCCTAAGACCATCCTGCATATCAGATATTTACATTATGATTCATAACAGTAGCAACATTACAGTTATGAAGTAGCAACGAAAATACTTTGATGGCTGGGTCACAACATTAGGAACTGTATTTAAAGGGCCAGAAGGTTGAGAACCACTGCTCTAGACCTACAAATCTTACCCTTTCAACAACCCCAATGAAGAACAACTGGGCTTCTTCCTTGCCAGTTCCAAGGTAAAGCCCCACTTTACCTTGACTCTCTTGGTGCATTAGGTCATTATGCAACTTGAACAGACTGCTAGGAACTGGGTCACTGCTCAGCCCTGGAGGCTGGAATGGGCTCAGCCCCACTCGAGCTGCAAGGACTGACTCCGGTGAAGGGCTGATTTCCCCCCCCCTCCCAAATGAAAAGGAACCCAGCACCAGAGGAAGAGGAAGGGGAATGCACTCTGGGCAGGCAGAAACAATAGATGCCCACTGAACAGCAGTTCATTTTCAGGGCATCCTTGTTGCTAAGGAAGTGGGAAGGGTGGAAGCAAACAAACAAAAAAACACACGGCTATGATTTATAGGGCTCTAATACCAACAACCCTCTACCTTGCCTTCACAGTATGTCTGTCTTTATATTAACAAAATGTGGTTGCAACTTGAATGTGACATAGTACCCAGATGGCTTTAAGCCCTCAAAACATCAAACTTGTTTTTATCATCATCATCATCATCATCATCATCATCATCGTCATCGTCATTGTCATCGTCATCGTCGTTGTCGCTGTCGCTGTCCTCTTGAGGTTTTGGTGGTTTTACTCTGCTTTTTCTGGTGTCTGTGGACACCTTTTGGCTATGGATAATCCAGCCAGTGATGCTGACTTTGAGCATATGAGGCTGGGAAGTCCCAAAACTGAAGCCAGCAGCTACTCCTGACAGATGAAGAAGCCTCCTTGGGAGGCAGAGGCTCTGTGCCTTTCACCTGAAGCCATTCAGAGCCAGATGATACCGGCTGGTGCCTCAGAGACTCTGGGGATGGGATTGTGAGATTTCCTGGGAGCCAAGGGACTTCTGGTCTACCTAGAGAGATGAAGGAGGTTTTCATTCCCCTTTGCCGGGCCAGTGGCCTGCCCTTCCTCCTCCTCAGGGCTCCCACTGTGGGGCTTACATTTCTGTAGCTCTCTCTTGTCATCTCTACACAATGGGTCTGTTCCTTTGGGAATAAGCCACTACAGGTCGCCCCTCAGGATGGTGGGTGGTAGAGGGGCATATAGGCGGGTGACCACTTTTCAACTCTGGACAGTGCCAGTTAAGGGATGGCTGTTAGACTGCCATACAGGTAGTCCTTGAGGCTCAGAGAAGCAGCAAGGTTCACCTTTGCAGGTAGGGCAGGACAGAATTTGAACGCATTTACAACAAAGTAAAAAAATAGTTTCACAAGAAATAGTCCCAACTTACTCCAGGAGCATCAGTCAGAGAGAGACTCCACTTGGTGGCGCTGGTGAGCTCTGTGGCATTTCCCCCTCTGGGCTGTGCTGTGCTGTGCTGTGCTGTGCTGAGGGAGGAGGTGAGTGAGAGAACATTTTGATGAGTTGTTCAAAATGTGGGAAAAGGAGGCAGGATGTGGAAGGGGCATGGGGCGAATGGTTGGGATCAGTGGGGTCTAGATAATTTCACTGAGGGGTCCAAGGGGTGGGCCTGGGAGCCAGCGGGGAATCCAAAGGAGTGCAGAGGAGAAGCCCAGCCTTGGGCCAGAGGGGCGGGGGAAGCTTCACTCTCCGGATGAGGGTTTGAGTGGAGGGTGCAGAGATCAACCAGAAGTGGGATCCTTTCCTGTCCCCAGGTGGGGAACCAAGGAGACTGTGCACAGTTATCTCAGACTCCAAATGCCTCCATTTCCTTCCTCTGTGGCTAAGTTTCACTCTGTACATGAGCCAGCTGTGTGAGGACAGGTGAGGGGTGATGTGATACTGAGGGAGAATGCAGGGCCAGAGGGGACTGGAGAACCATAAATGGTGTCACAGGGCCACCCCTGTAGCCCTCTTGGGGTGCTCAGCCTGCCTATGGCCGGGGAGGCTCTGTTTTCTGACCTGCATGAGGGCCATTGTGAGGTTACCCCCCGATGCTCCACCCCTGTCCACAACACACACTTCTAAATCAGATGGCACTCCAGCCCAACCTAGGGGAACTCTTTGTTCTCTTGAGCTTTGTTCCAATTTCCATCGCACAGAAGGAGAAAAAAGTCCAATATGAAAAGTAAAACCATTTCAAACACCTAGGATTTTTATTTGGGTTATTTTTGGAAGGGAGTGTATGGGAGAAGGGTGATAAGAGAGTTCTTTATCCTCAGAGAATCTAAATTAATAAAAAGTAAATTAAAAATTGTCTTCCAAGATTATACTAAAAAGTCTCAACCCAGAATAACCTCTGAAAGCAACCTTTCAGCACAAAAAAGGAAGGCTTTCCAATGGAGATGCTGGCAGCTCCCGGCTCTGTGGCCCTGGCCCTGGGCAGTGCTGCAACCCTGTTTATTTGAGGATGAGGACCCAGCCCCAGACCTTGGGGAGTGTGGTCTCAGCAGCACGCAGCCTTCTCTGTCTCTTGGTGTGACCCCCACCCTCCTAGGCCCCCCCCCCCCCCTCTGGGCTCCAGCGCTGAAGTCCTCGCAGATCAGCCCCATGGCGTCTGCCACAAGCTCCCTTTGCCTTTGAAAGAAGGCACTTTGCTTGCCTTTCCATCTGCCTCTCTGCAGGGGGGATTCTCTTCAAGACGCGCTCGCTCCAGTGGGAGGCGGTGCAGCTGTGGGCGGGAAGGAAGCTGAGTCTCATTCCTTTCTGAGGTCTCAGAATATATTTAAGGTTTGCATCTCCCTGCTCAGCCACACAGCATACAGGGTCAGTCGGGATGGAAGTCATTTCAGACCCAAGTCTGAGCTGCAGCAGATGGAAGGTTGTCACAGGAGGACGTCAGTGTCTCCCGGTGGTCATGCCCTGGGGACCCCTCTCCCACACTGGCGCTGGGCTTGGCCAGGCCACTTGTTTTGACCTTTGGGACATCAGCAAATGTCACAGAAGCAGAGATTCCATAAGTGCTTGGTTCCTGGGATGTGTGGGGGTTTGGGCTCCTTGAGGTGAGAGAGCAGGTGGAAGGAGAAGGCCCCATCCTGCCAGTCAGCCCTCCTGCTGAATGGAGCCTGGAAGCCAGCAGAGCCCTCAGCTGCCCACAGAATCACAAGAACTCATCAACCGCTCGTACTTTTCCTTGAGGTGAGATTCACATAACATCCAGTTAATCATTTTAAAGTGTGCCATTCCGTGGCATTTAGTACATTCACGAAGTTGTGCAACCACCACCCCTTTCTCATTCCGAAACATTTCATCGCCCTCAAAGCAAACCCTGTGCCCATTAGGCAGACACTCTTCATCCCCTCCCCCTCTAGCTCCTGGCAACCGCCAGTCTGCTTTCTGTCTCTATGGAGACAGACTTCTTGTAAGAGACTTCTTTCACTTCCTATAATGTTTTCCATAGTCACCCAAGTTGTAGCATGTATCAGTACTTCATTCCTTTTTGAACCAAAAACAAATCATTGTATGTTCTTTATAGCATTACTCATGATAGCAGGAAGGTGAAAACCATCCAAATGTCCATCAATGGATAAATGGGTAAGTAAATTTTGGCATATACATACAATGGAGAATTATTCATCCATAAGTTGCCATTATTTTAAGTGATTTGGGGATGTCTTGTTACTGTAGTAATAACCAATAGAGTTTTTTAAAAAATATATATTTATTGACTTTTCACAGTGAGGAAGGGAGAGGGAGAGAGAGTTAGAAACATCGATGAGAGAGAAATATCAATCAGCTGCCTCCTGCACATTCCCCACTGGGGTTGTGCCCACAAGCAAGGTACATGCCCTTGACCGGAATCGAACCTGGGACCTCTTGGTCCGCAGGCTGACGCTCTATCCACTGAGCCAAACTGGGTAGGGCACCAAAGGAATTTTTAAGGTGATTGGAGTGATAACATGAACTATCACTTCTTACATGGTGTCTACATGCCATGTACTGTGTGAAGCACTTTGCATGTGGTGTGCTTTAATCTTCACAAGAACTCTGTGTTTTATCCCATTTTATACATTCGAAAACTGAGAGATTAAGTAGTTTGTCCAATTTAATCCAAATGATCTGATCCCAGAGCTCATGTCTTACCGCACCTCCCCCCCACCCCGCCACACCCACACCTCGCCACTGTACACAGTCCAACCCTAAACCATAGACCTGCTCTGGACCGTGGGAGGGTATGAGCCCACGTCAACCTGTGGCTCTGCTGTGAAAGAGACCTCACCCCCAGTGTTCTACACAGTTCATAATGAATGTTAGTGGTGGATATAATCAACAGAAATTAAAGCCAACAGTGTTAAAATCTGCACAATGCGAAGTATGACTTAGGAACACTGAACTTTTAGAGATTCTTTTGATAGAGTAAATGTTCAAAGGCTGAAGTCAGAGTAAAAATATTTGATATAAATAAAGCACACTGATCAATGGACCAAAGCCTTCCTGTAAAATTTGTATGGAAAAGAATCCCAATGTACTAACTTCTGTGAAATATAACACAAATTAAAATGGAAAGAATTGGAAAAGATTTAACTGGCTATTTTGAAAAATAGGTCAAGGTATTAAAATGACTTAATGGAGTTTATTCCAGAAAATAGTTTCAGCACAAAAATGTATCCACGATGATATAATTGTGATTTAAATGGTAGATTCTTAGAGTCAAAATATCCTCAGGACAGAACATCTTTCTGAGTCAATCCATCTTTTTTTATCTTTCATAAGGGTTCTTTGAAGAGTGTAGCATGTTGTCAGAATGTTGGTGTGGGTCACTCTGGAATGCCAGGACAGATTCAGAGATCCTTGGAGAATATGTACGTTGGGATTCAGTCAGCCTCCCAGGTACTGGGCGTACTTTTGCAAGGTGAGGATGTGAAGGCTGCCATGGGGAGTTTGGAATTCACCCCAGTGCAAGGGAGAGTCAAGTTCTAGTGTCCCTCTTGAGACAGACTCTGGGCAGGGTGGCACAGGGAAAAGCCACATGAGTACCCTTGGGGCCCAATGTGTAAGGAACTTAAACTATAAGAGAAGGAAACTTAAAAGAGAAGGAAGAGTAGCAACTCTTTGGGGTGTGATCAGCTCAGGTAACCACAGAACGCAGCACAACGGAAATATGAACCAGCAGCAAAATCCACCAAGGAGCCAGGATATGGGAACAGGAGACCCCTGGGATGAAGTAGAAAGGAATTTGGGGCCAGCTGGGGTGGTGTGGGAGTCGGGAAGAAACACAGGCTGTTTATTCATTAGTTCCCATAGCTAGGCCTACAAGCTTTCTAGGTCTTATGGAAGTATTTATTAGCTATAAATATACTAGTATAAGGAAAATTTCAAAGCTACTAGTAAAAGGAATAAATAAACTTATATAAAATGTAATAGGTCATCTTATAATGGATTATGTATAGATCTTGTAGAGTTATATACAAATATAAAAAGTGTGGATCAAAAAAAATCATTCTTCACAAACTCAAATTTATGAAAATTAAATACCTTTTTAAAGTATTTGCATAATATAAATCACTATATATGACTATCTACCTCTCTATCCATCAATGAAAGCTGTGGGTATGTTTTAATATATTTGACATGACGTAGGGTGGTCTGGGGCCTACCACGGCCTTCATGTGACATGAGTGGGAGTGGGGCATGACTTGAAGGGGCGGTAAGGTAGTTAGCCTGTTACAAAATTGGGTGGGGTCTGGAGCCAAGAGCCTGCGTTTCTTAGGCTGATATGGTCTAGAAAACAAGAACTGTATATAATAATAATAGAAATGGAGCAGGAAAAGTACTGAGGACACTGGCATCTAGTGATATACTAGGTGCCAACTGGGGTTAAAAATAAAATCCCCAACCACATCGTGAGGGGCCTTCATGTGAATGGAACCTTCTGGAGGTGTGCCGCTTGGCGGCCCTGTCACATCCCATGGATTCATAGACACGTGGGAAGTACATGCAGCCATGGAGATTGCTCATCCTGCATTCCATTCAGTGGGACCGCTCACAATGTAATGGATGTGTAGTCATCACAGGAGAAGGAAAGAGGTTCTTTGGAGAAAGGCAACCCCCAGGCTCAACCCCACATAAGCCATCACTTCTCCTTCCTTGCTTGTAGGATTGGGGCCTGGGACCTTGGCAATGACACAGCTCCCTGTTCCCAGAGAAGCTCAACAACTCTGGACAGGTGGATGTGGGCTGAGCCGACAGATTGAAATGCAGGGAGCACTAATTTGTTAGGAGTCCCTGAAGCCACTTCTGCCACCGGCCATTACTTACGTCGAGGTCTTTACTGGGCCTTCTCGCTCACGAACACATTCATAAACTTAATGCCTTTGTTTTTTAAGGGGAGAGAACGTAAGTCAAGGGCTACTGCAGGAGCTCCTGGCCCCGCCAGTGCCGCACACTGTCACCGTTCATCTTGTCGAATGCCGGCAGGTTGGCTTCTGCGGGGAAAACAATGAGCCTGTACAGCTTCACTTTGGGAGAGAACCTGGAAGTCCTCCAGATCCCCAGCCTCCGTGGATAACGGAAAAACTTCTCTGGTGGACGCTGAGAAATGGGTCCTTCACAAATCCAGGGAGAGTGGAATGGGATGCATTTGGCCAGTGTGTTCTCATGGGCAATCAGTCATTTGTCAGGTACAGTGGGAATTAGAGCAAAATGTCTTCACCCCCTTCATTCCTCCACCAGGTGACCGTTCCAGCCCGTTCTAACCTTGCCCACCCCTCCGCCTCTGCTCCTCTTGATTTAGAAGATTGGGTCTGACAAGAACATGGGATTGCCCTATTTAAGCCTAATTCTCCACTCCTCCCTCCACCCCTCCCCTCCACCCCTTGGGGCAATAAGGCCTAGAAGGATGAATGGAAGAACCAATAGTTATTCAGCTTAGCACGACAATGGTGATGTTACAACTTGCCGGGCCATAAAGGAGGTCTTAGTCTCATAGTCCCAATATTATTAGCACTTCCCATCCTGTCCGTTGCCTGCAGCTGATGTTAGCAGGAAAGACCCTGTCCCCACACAGTGGGCATAGATTGAAAAGTGTGTGACAGGGCCTGGCAAGTGGTCCTCATGTTAGAGAAACTGCACAGTTCAAAACACCCAAGCTGCAGGTGTGACAATCCATTTCAATTTAATTTGCATTGAGCACCGGCTGTGTACCAGGCGCACTATTGTGCCCGGGAAATGGAAAGCTCAGTGGCCAGCCCCAGCCTCAGTGAGGGGAGGAGCAAGGGTCCCTAAGGGTGGGCCCTGGTGAGAGCCCTGCTTGGGGACAATCCAGAGTGACTCTCTACCTTCCGATGCAGTTTGGCCACCTGAGGGCAGGGCCGCGTTCCCCTAATGTGTTTTTGCTGTATGGCAGTGGTCCCAGCAGTGCTAGACAAATGTATCCTGAAGCGTAGGGGAGGCAAGACACACAGAAGAAAGGCAGAAAAATACATGGCGGCTTGAGCTGGAACGTCATCCTGCTGAAGTCAGGACCCTTCTTCGGAAGAGCTTTGATTAAGCCTTCACTCTGCAAAGGCTCTGCAAGCACTGGGTTTCCTTGGTACTTGAAGCTGCACGTCCTGGAGGTGAGCTTAGGCCTCCATGCCCCTCCCCTTGGCTCACAGGACCCCAGTAACCATGACGACACCAGCAACCATGACAGGTTGCACCTGGCCATGGCAACAGAGTAATTTTTTTAGGAAAGCCAATCTGAAGCGCTCGACATGCTTAAAAAGAGCACTGACAGATAAGCAGCCTTCAGGATGCCATTTCCCAACATCCATCTCTAACGAGGCACAGCTAACAAAATGTGGACGGTGATTATTTATTGCACCAGTGCGTCCCCAGGCGACGGAATCAGTTGCCTGTGAAATTTGCTCCGACAAACCATCCTGATGATGTCAGCTTTCTGCTGCGCTCCACGAGGAGGGGTCCCTATTGATGGAAGCTTCTGATCCACCTTTCCTGCAAATGGCAGGATATAGATGGGAGTCGTTGTCATGTCTGCTGTCACACATCAGTTCCTGGACTTCAGTAGAGAAACAGGCTGCTGAATGGTGGGAAGTTTGGGGGGGGGGGCGGGCTGCAAGATACAGGGCAAAAAATGCTGCTGCTTTCCTTGGGAGAAGCCTGCTGTGCCTCCTGTGGGAGCCCCAGAAAGAGCAATGTGACGGAGGCATAGAAATCGGTCGGGATTTCTGGGTCTCGGGGAACCTGTCCGAGCAGAGCTCTGTCTCTCAGCATGTGCCCCATCCCCCCAGTTACAGAGGTAAGAAGTCATACCTGCTCTGGAAATTCTGGAACCTCAGGCTGCTTGCAGTTTATCGGATGTTTAGAAAACAACAAGTTGGCCCATTATGGGGTCAATTTTAAATGGAGATGCATCAACATTTTCCTAGGACAGGGGGCCTGGGGCAAGTGAGTGTTTTACTTTGATTCAAGATAGTTAAGTGCTTTAAAATGCTCATAAATATCACACGATACACATCTGTTAAGATGAGATCCAGCCGTTAGGAATAGACAACAGAAATAACAGTGGCTTCAATAATAGAGGGCTTTAGTGCCTCTCGTATAAAATAAGTACAGATGCCTACAATATATTCAGAGCTCATCTACAGGCCTCTGGCTTCCATGGCCCAACATGACTTCTGGAGCACCAGCCATCATGCCTGCATTCTAAGCAGGGGAAGTCACACAATGACTTCATTTACTTGTATTGATCATCCTTAGCTGCAAGGGAAGCTTACATATGTATTATTTCAGTTGGGCACAATGCTACTCAGGATACCTTGGGCAGGCAATGGGCAGGCTCTGCCGTATCATTCATTGGGGGCAACCTCTGAAGCCTAGGTGGAAAGAATATTGCTTTAGAGCTGAGACATAACTACGTTTGAATTTGGACTTCATTGCTTTTTAGCTGTGTGAGAATGGGTGATTTATTTTGATTTTATAGATCTATTTTGTTAGCTGTAAAAATGGAGACACTAACTCTGCCAGGCTGCTTTCACTCTCCCCATCCCTGCCTGCTGCCCCACCTCCCCCGACGGGAGCTTGTCCTAAATAAATCACCCGCACACAAATCCTCCTCTGAGTGAGCAGACCTATTAGTATCCCCTTTCCATTTCTCAAAGGAAAACTGAAGCTTAGACAGGTCAAGTAATTTTTCTGATGTTGTACAACTTGATTGTGTGGAATTGTGATTTGAACCCAGGTCTGCCCAGCAGCATCCTGAAATCGTACCTTCCAGATGCATATCTCCTCTGATTGGTGGCCCGGGGATCTGCAGGGATAAAGTACCAAGGACTCTGCTGGGTTGCACTCCTCAACCAGCCTGCTGGTCTGGGGGGGCCTCATGTTTTCAAGGGGCGCAGATGAGTGCATCGAAGCCAAGTCCTCCATGGAGGATCAGCCAGGGTGTTCTGAAACCCCAACTCTTCTGTTGAGGTTCGGTCCTCTTCAGTTTGGGGAGTGGCAATGGGGACACTGTAGAGGATGTGACATGCATTTGCCTGGCCAGACAGAGTAGCCAAGTCCAGCCTGGTGGTCAGAGGGGACGGAGGCTAAGGTGTTTGTGCCTCCAGCCAGGCCCTGCCACGTCCTCTCCCAGGGCACTCTGCGCACGGCTGGGAGTACCAGCGGCAATCCTGCCTAGAAAATTGGGCTTGGCACTCACTGCAGTGTTTCCCCAGACATTTTGGCTTCGTCTCTGAAAGAGCAACACTCTAGGCCTCCTCATTTCCAAAGAGCTCAAAACTCACTTCTTCTTCTCCCTGGGGCTTGAGGAGACTGTCAACACCATTTCCATTAGATTATCATTAGCAATGATAATTTAATAATTATATGAAGTCCTCATTATCTGAGAATGCCTGGGATCAGAAGAGAAAAATAAAAGGCTACTTGAAAGTGAATCCACTTAAAACAAAAGACCTTGGTAAATAGTAAAGAAAAACCAAAAGCTAAAACACAACAAAATCTCTGTTTGTTATTTTGCCAAGAAAATTGACATCTTTTATAAAAAACTTTTATAAAAATAAGTTTATTTTCTGCTGAACAAATTTTAGGTCTTAATACCAACAATAAGCTAATTTTTAAAGAACAAATACCATAAAAATTTTTTAAATGTGAAAAATTTCCAAAAAAATTTACGAGTACATGATATGAAATTCTTCACATTTAACTTTTGTAGCACAATCCAAAAAGAGTAATTTTTTACATAATACATGAGTTTTTAAAAATAATTTTCCTAAAAAGCCCTCTGCTATTTCAAATGTTGTTTTCTGTTTTTTTTTTTTTTTTGTTTTTTGGGGAAAAAATCACTAACCTTGCTCTTTTCTCTCTTTATTTGGTAACTGGCTACCTCTGTCTGTACTCATTTGGTCAGAAGCTTAACTGACTGACTTGAGCCGTCTCCAACATCACTTTCATTACCCTCACGAAATTCCTCATTTATTGCAAAGTTTGCAATTTTATTTCGCCAGCCATTTGCATTGCATTTGAAGATATGGTCAGATATGGTGGGCATCAGACCATCAGGAAGGGCAGGCCTCCCCCTTCTGGCAATAAGGAGTGCTTCTATTAGCTGTAAAGAGCTAGCCTTGGGGACCAATTTTTCAAGTGCAGTACTTTAGCAGTGAATATTTTTGTGATATGAAACCTTTTGCTTTCTGGTGCCCCTCCCTATTTCAGACACTTACAAAATAAATATTCCGGGAACAGATCCTCGCTATGTAGCTCTACAGTGTTTCAAAGTGTCTGAAGCACTAATGACATTTCGTTTGATCTTCACAGCTGCCTGTGAGGCCCATAATCTTTCGGATGACCTTTCTGAGAGCCATTGAGGCTAAGTCACTTGCCCAGGGTCCCGCAGCTACGTGAGAAGCAGAGGCAGGTTGAAACCCAGTCCGTTGGCCGTCAGTCCTGCATCTTTCTCTCAGTCATTCACAGTGCTGGTTTACCCAAGAGGGGAACGAAGGGATCCTTTTATAGAAAGGATGTTATATAGCTAAAGGATGCATCAGAGTTATAGTAGAAAAAATCAGAACATCATTGGAATTCTTTGGATTAATTTTAAATATGGATTTTTAATTTTTTTTTTAGAGAGAGAGGAAGGGAGAGGGAGAGAGAGGGAGAAACACTGTTGAGAGAGAAACATCGATTGGCTGCCTCCCAAACCCAGGCATGTGCCCTGACCAGGAATCGAACTGGCGACCTGTTGGTGCATGTGATGATGCTCAACCAACTGAACAACACGGGCTGGGTTCCTTGAATTAATTTTAAGGTGTATTGCTATGTTATTTTAGGTTACATATTGCGGTAGGCTGTATTTTTTTGGAGCTTGCATTCTCTGGGGATTCTTCATCAGAGCAACTACAGGTCCGGAATGGAGGCCTGGAACATACAGACCCTCAGATTCTGTCCTGGTCCCTTCTGCTTCGCCAGGAGGCCTATGAGAAGGCAAAAGCTGACACGCAGCGCTCCTCCGAGCTAGCTCCGTACCCACGTTAAAAAGCCCCATTAGCTAAGCTCATTTCTGAAGTTCGCCAAAACCACAGTTAGTTCCTCTGCTTGCAAAATAGTCCTCGGTGGGCAAGAAACTCTCGCTCTGGTCCACAATTGCTATTTAGTTCACCTTGGCAACATCATTTCAATAAGGTCAACGACCCTCTTAATTATGTGCGCTTCCTTAAGCAACAAGGTAAATGCTTCATTCATCAGAACTTTATCTCCTAGTTACACTGCTAAGCGTCCCTCTGGTCTACTCCACTCAAATTATCAACAAGCATAAATCCACGGGTTCAATATTACTGTGGGGCCATCCATTCATTAGGGTTCATTTTATTAGTCTCCTGCAGTTTGGAGCTGCCAGGAAGTGGGCAGTCTGCTGCCAGCCAAGGCTGAAATGTTATAAGTAGCCATGCAGACACAGTAGGAGGCTGGCTGGGAGGCAGACCAGGGGGGAAGGGGAACCACCTGGAGAGGCTCCCTGTGGGGAGAGGTCAGGGGGAAAGGAGCCAGTCTCTCTTCCTCGAACCACTTCTAGCCAGCAGAGCATTTTCTCCTCCATTTCTTTCCAAGAATGAGATTAGGGAGGTCAAGGACTCCCAAGAATCACCCAGTGTATTCCTCCTCCTAAGCACAGCTCCCACGTGCTGGCCTTTGACCCCGGGGGGCTGAGGGGCACTGCAGGAGGTCACCAGTGCAACCAGCCCTGCATGCTCTGAAATGTTTCAAATGTTTCCAGATGCCTCTAGGATGAAGAAAAATAACAATCCAGTTAAGAGCTACAGAAGTCACAGTGGTTGTATCAACAGTCTTTGGGGGTTGAGGGGAGGGACGGGCATCTTCTCAGCCTCCAAGGACTTTTTCTCAGGGAACTAAGCTTGCCTATTGGTGGAAACTGACCGCTGGCACGCGGTTGTATCATCTGAGCCCTCTTTTCCCCCTTGTAGCTCATTGGACTCAGGCAGGTGCCTGGTCCATGCTTAGCTGACCAGAATCTCCCTTTTAGAACTTGGAATTGGGATTCAAAAATAGCCTTTGGATGCAGGTGACTGGCCTGGAGGTAATATGTAGCTGAAGACTGTGGGGCAGCATCTTCATCTTGGTTCAAACATGGAAAGCCGGGATGTGGGGTGGAGTGGGGGGAGAGAAGTGTTGCAAACACAGGAATGGAGAAGAGCAGAAGCCACTCTCCAGCTCTGGCTCCCTCCTCCTGGAGGCTTGGATGCTTCTGGCCATCCCAGGAATCCTCCCAATACGTTATAAATTGATCAAGGTAATTTTAAGCAAAGAAACGTTGACAAAATTGTGAGTTCTTGATATTATGTTTTCTCATGCACTACAGGGTGGGCAACGTAGGTGTACAGTTGTGAGTACAAGAAACACAGAGTTTATTCTTGCATTATTATTTATTATTGTATTACTTATTTGTATTATACAAACCTACTTTTGCCTACCCCTGCAGATACTAAATAAAAGTGTCATGATGTGGCATCCTGATATTCATATATAAATATACTAGAGGCCTGGTGCACAAAAATTTGTGCCCGGGGGGGGGGGGTCCCTCAGCCCGGCCTATGCCCTCTTGCAGTCTGGGACCCCTCAGGGGATGTCCACCTGCTGACTTAGGCCCGCTCCCCAGGAGATCAGGCCTAAGCTGGCAGTCAGACATCCCTCTGGTAGCCCGGGGCCCTCGGGAGATGTCCACTTGCCAGCAGGTAGCAGGCCTAAGCTGCAGTCGGACATACTTAGCACTGCTGAGGAGGCAGGAGAGGCTCCCACCACCACCACTGTGCTGGCAGCCATCAGCCTGGCTGTGGCTGAGCAGAGCGCCCTCTGTAGGAGCGTACTGACCACACCTGAGGGCCGCTCCTGCATTGAACGTCTACCCTCTGATGGTCAGTGTGTGTCATAGTGACCAGTCATCCCCAGTGGTTCTGCTGTTAGGGTCAATCTGCATATTACCCTTTTATTGTATAGGATATGAATACAGAATACCACATAATATTTAGAATATATATTTATGTACATATATTTTAACAAGGATGTTTTAAAAGGATGGTGGTCTCTGTTTTGCCTGAACGTTCTCTATAGAAGGAGATGCATCACTTACAGGAGACAGTTCATGCCAAGTGCCCAGCTCAGCATCCTTCACAGACTCCATGCTCCACAAGGCTTAGCCTTTCTTTACCGCCATAGACTCATGACCAGTACGCAAATGACCAGGTCGGGAAACACCGTTCCAAAGCCTGTCCCACGAATATTGACCTGTCACCATTAGAGCATGTCCCCCCATCTTGAAGATCGTTGCCACATCAGTATACACCTCTGCCTTCAGGAGCAGGAAGAGCATGTGCAGGACTGGTTCCGGTACGAGCCAGTCTCATGAGCACCAACTGGGAAATGTGTTGAATGAAACTCCAGGCCCCTTCCCAGACCCAAGGCACAGAAGCTCCAGAGGAAACTGAAGGCTGCATTTTTTTTTTTTTAAAACATCCTGAAAAACATCACTTGAGGATGTTTTTCCATTGGTTTTCAGACAGAGTGGAAGGGAGGAAATGGAGGTGGAGAGAAACATTGACATAAGAGAGATGTATCAATTGGCTGCCTCCCACATGCGCCCTGATTGGGGCTGAGAAGTGAACCTGAGACCCTTCCGTCCAAGGACTGATGCTCT
>PVJC01035357.1:0-19009 GCA_004026665.1 Murina feae
GAAAGGCACCAGCCACAGATAGAAAAGCTCCTCGCAGGGAGGAAGATGGTTGTGTTGTCTCTTTCCCTCTATGCCATTAGAGAAGAAAGAGTAACAAAGGATAATTCTTTCATTTCTTTATTACTGAACTATTACAGATTCCCTTTTGCGCCCCCGGATGAGTCTTTCTTAAATGAAATATTTAATTAACCAAAATAGACCTTTCGTCACCCAGGCCATACTTTATGGTTTCCTCTAAGTTGCCCTGTGACCCTTTGGAGCCTCAAGTTTCTCCTATGTTACTGGACCAGCTGACCTCTAAAGTTCCTTTTAAAAATAAATTCTTAATTCTATATCTCATGTATCTAATCATCCCAGGTCCTGTCTCACTAAAGTCACTCTCTTCCATTCCTTTGGAAAGTCCATGGGAGTCTCTGTTTTGGAGGAAATTCACAAACATGAAGCTCTGTTGAGGTATCTACGGAAGCGAAATAGCTTGAAAAGACCACCATTTCACCATTAAACAAGCAAACTCTTCCCGGCCTCTTCTCAACGCGGTAAAATGAATGAGCATGCGCAAATGACTTGGGAGGCAGCAACCCACAAGGCCAGGTCATGCTCACTAAAAGAACACGTAAATGGTAAGCGCTATATATGCCGGAAAAGAAAAGAAGGAATGTTAAGATATCTGGAGACCTGGAACGCTAAGGGTGGTGGGTAACAGACAGGACCAGTCTCACTATGCTATGAGACATTTTCTTCTTAATTATTCTTGGCCTATTTTGCAAGCAAGACCTGGACTCTTCACAATTAAAGAATCTTGCTCTCCACAATGAAACTCATTTTTTTCTTTCTACTTCCTACTGCACTCATCTTTCCATAGCCAGCTGGTATGTGGCTAGCTCAATGATCACAGCCCTTTCAGAGTACACAAAGCAATAGCTGCGCTTTAAATACAAATTACGATAAGCGTTTCACCTACAATATGCTGTGCCTCTTTCTTGTAATTCACTCTCCAACCATAAACTTTTATTGGGTCCAAAGGGCAAGGAAGTCGGACCCGTCATACATGCTCTCCCGCTGGCCCGCGGGAAGGGCCAGTGCCCATCCTGACAAAACTATCGTTCATGTGAAGTGAAATGAGACAAACAGAAATAAGGCAGTGAGTTTTCTAAACACTAAAGCTATTCAATTTACACGTCCATGTTTGTTATTCTCAGACCATATCCTTCCTATATTTAACTATTAAAGATCATCTCTTAAAAAAATGAGAGTAGGAAGTTAGTAATGTTTTATTCGGAAAAATAAAATTTGGCCGTAATCTCCCAATCCATTTATTTCATTTTTTTTTATTTTACTGAGCCAGGCCTGGGTGAAAAAGGTGAAGTGAATCAAAAGTATAAATCAGCAGTTACAAAGTAGTCAGTAAGATTGTAATGACCATGTAGGGTGCCAGGTGGGTATTAGACTTACGGGGGGCAGGAGTTCTTCATAAATTAAATAAATATCTAACATTGAATGTCAACAGTAATTGAAAAATTAAAATTAAAAAAAATCTACTAATCCAGCATAAAATCTAAGTACCTGGGAAGTACTGTCCCACAGAAGTATGAAAGCAGCTGCTCATGTGTAAAGAGTAATCATTTAGCAAGAGTTACACAGACCACAGAACTGGGCTACCTTGGAAAAGCAAATAATGAAAACAGAATATATAGCCTGAAAGTTGAATGTGAACCTAAATGCCTAGAAGTACTCCCATCAGTTAGATTTGTAACGAAAATTAATAAGAATGGATTAATTCTAGTGAGATGGTGGATGTACAGAGCATACCAGTGTTAGGAAAAGAGCTAAATTCATATTCACAGAGTATCGATGGTTGGATTTCAAAAGCAAAGACATTTAATGACGTCGAAGAAACTATGAAGCTTCCACAGCCACCAGGAAAGCATACAGAAGTTAATCTGATGGGATCTCAAACTTATCTTAAATCAACAACTTTCTATTCTGCTCATGTGGCTGTCTTGATTAAACTTCATAATGCAAAACCTCAACACATTAAGTAAAATTACATTTTCAGGTAATAGGAAGAAAAATGCCGCACTGTGTTTTTCCTCATTAAGGCACTCCCGTTAAACATAAACCTTGAATATTCACAACAGAAGTCAGCTCTACAAGATGAAAGCATGGCAAGAAAAGGGTGTTTCTGAAAAATAAAAATCTTAAGGAAAAACAAAAATGACATACTTTATCTTGCTTAACAAAAGAGCCAGAGTTTAAATTGTCTAATGTCACAATTGTGTTACTTTTTGAAGCGATGTGGGTGCTGGCTTCTAGTAGTAACAAAATATACTTGAGGTTGTTTTTACATTTGTATTTATAATTTTAAAAAGCCAAGAAGGGAGGTTGATGAATTTCTGTTAAAAGTCATTCCTGTTACATGTAACAAACTAGTAAGTATTTATTGACAGTGTTTATTTAATAAACCATCCATTGAAGTTTAAGTGAAATCAACAAAAAGGAAATATGGATTGATACATGATTTAGAGATTAAAGTTAGTCCTAAAATGTAAATAAAATAGGAAAAGTGTCCCAATTTTTTTTAATCATGTACCCCAAAGGGTGCCTGGTCCCCACACACAGCTGTCCTGTAGCCCTTGAAGGCAGTTCAGAAGTTTTCGATCTACTCGTTTCTACATAAGCCATCTCATTCCATCCTCCAGTCCTTGTCTCCTCTCCTTCAGCACACCGTGAGCCCTCTCCTCCTTAAAGCTCAGCTTGGTATTCACAGGCTCCATTAAAATAAAACAAAACAAAACAGCCCGGCCAATGTGGCTCGGCGGTTGAGCATTGACTTACGAACCAGGAGGTCATGGTTTGGTTCCCAGTCAGGGCACATGGCCGGGTTTTGGGCTCGATCCCCAGTGTGGGGCCTGCAGGAGGCAGCTGATCAATGATCCTTTCATCATTGATGTTTCTCTCTCTCTCTCTCTCCCTCTCCCTTCCTCTCTGAAGTCAATAATATATTTTAAAAAAACAAACAAACCAAAAACCTACCTGGCTTGCAGATACCCCCCTCTAATTCTGCATACCCACAGCATGCATGCTGACCATGATTGGTACATGTGCTCTCTCTTAGATTGGGTCAGGGATAATCTGGGATAACAAAGAATATAAATATTATTCATAACCTATTTTGGAAAAACTACAGTCAGTAATCCCATGATGTGAAATATAAATATTTCTGCAGAAACAAAGCTTCACTAGCAGAATTTAATTTTCACTCCAAACAAACCATTACCTGTGGTTAATGGACCGGAGCAGCTACACCACCACCACCCAGGAGCAGGACCAGCCTGAACATTTGGTCCGGAAATTCTATTCAACTGGAGAGCAAAGAGCACACACCACTGACTCGCCTAATCTATTTGAACTTGCCCAAGACTGTGAATGCCCTGTGTCACAAGCAAGGCCACTGAATTCCCAGCCAGAAGTCGTTGCCTACCTGATTACTCCCAGCTCTCCCTCAAGTTTTTGTTATTAGAGTACCTCTTGGAGGCCCGGTGGAGACAAAATGACGAAGTGGCCTTTCCTCCCCCTCACTTTGTCCTCCACACCTGTAGGTTCAGTTGTTTTGGATTATTTCATGTCCTCCTCTTAGATGTATCCGGTGTGAACTTTTCCTTCTCACGTTGGGTGAGGACAGAGGTGACACAGATAGGGCAGAAGTGTTTTAAGGTAGTTAGAAGTGAGAGGGTGTCTGTGGGCTTTGAGAATAAAAAGTTCCTGAAAGGTGACATTTGAAGACCTAACCTTCTCCATCAAGGCCTTCAAGAAGCTGTCATTGTCCTCATTACCACAAGAGTATATATCACATATTCTCTTCAACTTACTACAATGAGTTTTTCCCTTCTATCCTCAAAGCATTGGTTATTTCACTTTTAAGATTGGAGTCTTTTTTTAATAAAGTAGTATCCTGAACTTCCAAAGGGAGTTTTTAAATTATAATTCAAGTATTATTGGGAACTATTTCCTCACTTCATTCCTTGAGGCATACATATCCTTATATAAATTATGCAGTGGTTGAGCATTGAACTATGAACCAGGAGGTCACAGTTTGATTCCTGGTCGGGGCACATGCCTGGGTTGTGGCTCAATCCCCAATGAGGGGTGTGCAGGAGGCAATCAATCAATGATTCTCTCTTATCATTGATGTTTCTCTTTCTCCTTCTCTCTCTCCCTCTTCCTCTCTCTCTCTCTCTCTCCCCCCCCTTCTTCTCTAAAATCAATAAAAATATATTTTTAAATAAAGAAGTTATTAAATTATACAGCAGTGATTTGTTACTGAGGCGGAACTGGGCCTGGATCTGACCATGAGCAGTGCTATACAAGATTAAGCAGATGTGCGACCAGGAACAACAGAGAAGGAGGACCAGCATTCCAGCATCCCCCAAAATACACTGTTCCCTCCCACTGTTCCCTACATCCTGGGCAGAACTGCGGGTCCTTAGAAAAGAAATATAAACAAGGCCGGGACCAGCCGAGACTTCTCCCTTTCACCAGCCTGGATTGTCTCTGGTGTTCCTGGCACAGAACTAAAGGATTCGGGGAGAAAGGAGGAGGGGGAGACCTTTTCTTCAGGAGCTTTCTTAGCTCAGGCTGTGTAACAAATTACCATGGACTGGAGGCTTAAACAACAAACACTGATTTCTCAATTCTGGAGGCTGGGAAGTCCAAGACCAAGGGGGCTGCAGATCCGCTGCCCGGTGAGGGGCCACTGTCTGGCTTGTAGACTGCTGTCTTCTCCTGTCCTCATCAGGCAGAGAGCAGAGAAGCAAGCTCTCTGGACTCTTACAAGGACATTAATTACATTCATGAAGGCTCCACCCTCATGACTTCCTCTAACCCTAATCAGCTCCCCAAGGCTCCACCTCCTAATGCCGTTACACTGGGGTGGGGTAGAGATTCAACATATGAGAAAGACACTTTAGACCAGCGGTTCTCAACCTGTGCGTCTCGACCTCTTTGGTGGTCGTACAATCCCTTCACAGGGGTCACCTAAGACCATCCTGCATATCAGATAATTTACATTATGATTCATAACAGTAGCAACATTACAGTGATGAAGTAGCAACGAAAATAATTTTATGGTTGGGTCATCACATGAGGAACTGTATTTAAAGGGCCAGAAGGTTGAGAACCACTGCTTTAGACACTAAAGGTTTTACAATCCATGAGATCAGTGCCATGGCAGCAACCTGCCAAGGACCCTGGGAGCAAAGATCAGGGAGAAATTAATTCTGTCTCAAGAAGGAACTCAAGTCCCAAGGAAGAAAATGCTACTTCAACTAAATATTGCAAAAAGAATAGGAATTGACTAAAAAGATAATAAGGAAAGAAGTTCTTTTTTTAAAAAATGATCTAAAAATCTCTCTCTAATTGCTTGTGGTGAATAGAACCAACCTACCAATTTTAATCAGAGCTAAACTAGACTTGTAGTTACTGTTGAGGTTTCTCCAAAAGGTATTTATTTTCAGCTTATTATCAATTCGGAGTATCTACAAAAGTGACCTACTGGATTTGCAGAGGCAGCAAAATTCTTACAGCAATAATAATAGGATGAAACTTAATGGCTTTACTGAATAGATTACCTTTATGGCCCACAGCCCACGTGCACGCTCCGAGCCCACGGAAGTCCCTGGCAAGCCTCATTTGCTGCCACAAGCTTACATTTCATTACACACTTTTTAATTATAATGTAAATTGGTAAAAATTCAAAAGCTATGCATCTACTTTTAAATTGAACCATTTTTAATATATCACTGAATACTTTCCACGAATAGTAAGAGTTTTATGAGATGATCTGTTATTCTTACCTCCATGGGAAAAGCTTTGAAATTAACTGTGTGCTCCGAACCACGCTGGTTTTCTCTTCCCCAATGAAATCGAACCTCATACAGTTCGAATTCATGCCCTTGAGGCAATGGACCTCCAGACAGAACTGAAAAAAATAAAATACATTCTATTTAATTACATCTCAAACATATTCATCAGCACAGCAATAGAAACACTGGAGACATGTTTTGCCAAAAACTCGTGGGAGGTCTACAGATTCAATTCATATAGCCAAAATGAGAACTACAGCACAACTGTGAATTTACACTAAGTGGGTTTTGCTGATATTCTTATAATGCCACTCAGATAACAGCAGAAGTTCAAAAGCTCTCGAATACCTTGATAATGATGTGTTTATCATTTCGCTTTAACTGTGTTAACTTTAGACAAAGAAAACCAATGATGTAGTCATGCTCTCTGAGAGATAAACTTAGCACTCATCAGGAGGCAAAAATATTGTTTGAGTCTCAGGTTAACCAATAACTTGATATAGATGTATCAATAAATTAAACCTTGTTTTCAGAACATCCATTTGTAGCAACAGGCTTTCAATTTAGAGAATAGTTGTAAGCAATAAAATTATCTTTGAAGAGAATTATTTTTAAGTCCATCAGATTTTTCAACAATGCAATCACTCTTAAAAAGCAATTTACCATTCACTGTCACATACAATGCAAGCAAAACAAGATTTAATAAAGTATTAGTACTTCAAATATGAACACTGATTCGATAGGACCGTGTCTCTAGCTCTCGTTTCTGGATATGACTCAGAACTTCGTTCCAAAGAAGGGCACGCTAAAAGTAATGAAAAATACATTTGTACAAGAGCCTGTCTTGAAGCGATAAAATACTTTCTTTAGTTAAACACTCCCTGATTATCATATAGAAAAACTTGAAATAAAGTTTATTATAAATTATCTATTTCAATATGAATAAAGGTTGCGTGCATTTTTCTTGTAAAAAAAAATGTTCATTCTAAATGGTATCAGCTAGGAATTGAAGGTTGTTTTTCAGTCAAGAGGCTGACAAAATTCACCCCGTTCCCGCAGAAGTGGTCTCTCAAACAGGTTAGCGTTGACTCTTGGGTTGCCATTGCAGAGAAAGTGACACCGGCCAAACTGCCCTCGTGAGGAACAGCTTGCTTGCCTATCTAACTCTAAAACTCAAAGGAGAGGAAAGTAAGCTAGCGCAACAGGTATTTACTTGTTTGGTTGATTCTTCACCCCATGACTTGTTCCAAAAAGAATTGCAAGCTGCTTAGATCAAGGTGCATAAAACACAGCCAGAGAGCATACATTAGAAAGAAGAACAAAGGTTAAACAAAGACGAGGCAGAAAACAGATGGAGATAGGAGGCGATCGATCGCACAAACCAACGAAGTCAGAAGTCCTTGCCAAAAGTGCCCAACAAATTTGCTTCTAAGCTTTCTGCCAGCTCAGGGAAGAAAAGGAGCTACAACAGTGAAGAGCTGGTTTAATTTTTCAAGTGTATAAACCTCACATCATGGGTAAGGTGACCGGATTTTAACATTGGTAAAGCAGGACACCATTGATGGGGGGGGGGGGGGGGGGGGGCAGGATTCTTTTTTTATTATTATTACTTAAAATATTACAAGGAGTAGTACACATGTCTCTTTCCAAAAATCGGGACTTTTTTAAAACGCCGCGGGACAAACTGTTAAAAATCAGGACTGTTCTGCCAAAAGCGGGACGTCTGGTCACCTTAATCATGGGGGAAGAAGGTGAGATGCACGGCCTTTAGGATACTATATTTCACAATTTAATGTTCCTCCTCAGACCTGGTCTTTCTTAAGTCTCACAACAAATCTGAGAGGTCGGTGGGATCGTGGCCAGGGACAGGAGAGAGGGACATGGCTGAGAGGGGGGTAAATGTGGCCTGCCCTGCCACCCAGCTGGCAAGTCCCAGGAGCCTGGAACTCAAGTCTTCTGACCCCCGTCCCAGGGTGAGACAGGGATGGGGAAAACCAAATTTTAGTATCTGCAAGCATGACCTAAAAAAATGACTTTTTAAAATATATTTTTATTGACTTCAGAGAGAAGAAGAGAGAGAAACACTATGATGAGAAAGAATCATGGATCAGCTGCCTCCTGCACACCCCACACTGGGGATGGAGGCCGCAACCCAGGCTCGTGCCCTGACAGGGAATCTAACTGTGACCTCTCGGTTCACTGGTCGACACTCAACCACTAAGCCACCGCGGCCAGGCAAACAATGAGTTCTTTAAGTCTAGCGTTCTAAACTGCAGTTCTATTTCCAAGGACAATAAAAAAAAAATTTAAGTACATGGATCACAAAGGGTCACAGATATCCAGAGCTGCAGTGCGGCTCGTGGGGTAGCTTCCATAAACACCCAGCTGTGGAAGGAAGGAGGGATGCCATGTTTCCATTTCAACAGGTGCCACAGTTTCTGAATGATCTCAAAACTCTTCCTTCCCCACAGCTGTCCTAACTTGGTCTTAAGGAAAGCCCAGAAGGAGGCCCGTGGTCTACCCACAGGGCACCCCACCTCCCAAACCAAAAAGAGGGGAAAGCAAGGAAGTCTCTGGCTGGACCCCAGCCTCGTCGTGAGAACTGGAGAACGCACGCCTCACCATGTGCCAGCACAGCCTGAGCACTTCACAGGGGTGGCTTCTACTGTCTAAAGGTGACAACTGTCTTAGAGGAAGTTCAGCTCCACATTGCTAAGGAAAATGAAAGAAATATTGTGAAATAAATTCATGTGAAATGGGAGAGGATTTTTTTTTAATTCCCCCAAATCCTCTTTAATGCATACTCTCAACACACACACACACACACACACACATACACACACGTGTTTCTGAAACACTACAGAGCAGTCTACTGATACTTTCTTATTAAAAAAAAAATAGATGCTATAGCTGATGTTGACAGTGACTTCAGGAAACCAGAAAAAGAACTTGGAAACTCCACAGATCTGTCTTGATAGGAGAAGTTCAAGGCCCACAGAGATCCACTCATCACATACATTGTACCAGACACTGTATTAAGTGTTTAAGACACGCTGATTCTTTTTTTAGAGAGAGACAAGAAGCAGGGAGGAAGGGAGGGAGGTAGGGAGGGAGGGAAGGAGGGAGAGAGCAAGAGAGAGAAGAAAAGAAACATCGATGGTTGCCTCCCTCACATGGCCCAACTAGAACTGAACCCACAACTGGGTATGTGCCCTGACAGAGAGCTGAGCCTTCCACCTTCTGCTGCACAGGATAATGCTCCAACTGAGCCACATCGGCCAGGGCAAGATATACTGATCTTGACAAAAGAGACAACATTTCGTGATCGCGTGGAGTTTTACAATGAGCACAAAAAAGGAAAACATTCGCCCAGGTGTGGTCCCCAGGGAGAGGTGACAAAGGGGCAGCGGCAGCCAGGAATCTGGCATTAGGGGCCTCTCACTTGTGCCACAGATGAATATTCCAAAGTTACACCACACTAAAGTCACGTGGCCAAAGCCATAGGATTGACAAAATCCTGAGTGCAGAATTTTACGAGATGCCAGGTAAGTATTAACCTGTGCATCCCCTAAGAATGACTCTGTTTTCAGACTAAAAACAAACAGTTGCTCTGTTTGACCCATTTGGCAACATCCGCTTAAGGGCATTTTTCTGCCTCTGTATAGCTTTTCTTAAGATAAGGAGACCACTCATACCAAAAGGTGTACACTTTCCCTATATTTATGGTTATCAAATTTTGCTGAGTGATATTGCGTCATCATATGGCAGGTTTATTAGTTGTGATGTCATTAACATCAGTAAAATGTTTCACAATGAAACTCATACTGATGACATACTGCATTTCCTTAGAATAACAAACTTGTGAAAAAAATAAACAAATAAACTGATGTCATTGCTGCCACACCCATATTCTTTAATACTCACAGTAATCACGGCTACTATGCTTATGAGATACACTAGTGAAGAAATCCTTCTCCAAAATTTGGGAACCTCATAAAGACATGAAATATATACATTTTCCTCAACCTATCTAAGCTTCTCTCTCCTTTTGCTAAAAATGAATCTACCAAGTAGTAAAAAGGCTGTTGTCCATCAAGGCTCATCTCCCTCATTGCATTCGAGTTCAACATGTATGCTGCAAGATGGTCGCCATGCGCTGCGCCGAGCACCCAGTTCACAGAGAGAGGATACAGCCGCCACGGTGCTGGCGGGGCCCTCTCAGTGCTTATGGAGCTGGATTTAACGGTTTACATAAATTGCATCAGAAGAGTAAGGGAAAGTGCACAAGGTACTAGGAGAACACTCAGCAAGGGCCAAGCCAGAACCAAGGGCATCGGAAAGTCAGAGAACTTGGCACAGGAGACGACTGCCAAGCAGAGCCTGGAAGAGGAAGCTCAGAGACGTGAGAAAGCGCAGGCCAGCCGAGAGAGGAGGCTGAGAGGGGCTCCGAGGTGGGAAGCAGCTTGAATGTGTCCCAAGAGAATGATGCTAGAGGTCACCGATGGCCAAGGTCGGGCCTCGAGATGAGAGAAAATAATTTTTAAGATATTTCTGACAGCCCCGTATTTAAATCAGCAAGGTTGCTAAGAAGCATTATAAAAAGTGGTTATTTTTTTTAAAGTATGATTAATAATAAAAATAATAATCTAGCCTAAAATTAGTATTGAGAATTATAAAAGACCCAGGAGTGGAATTCTCCAATTAGGGTTTCTATAATAAGCTGCAGGGAAGGGCACGAGTGACCTATCTTGATTAGCAATTTCTCCCATGCCCCTGGCCCTTTAACAGTGTCCTCACCCTTAACACACTGCTCGCCGCCAGATGGAATGGCGTTCTATTGCACAAGCCTGGGCACTCTCACACTTTTTCACAACGTAAGTATCAAACCACTCAGACGAGAAACCTACGATCATTACATTTTTACACTTCAGCCACTTTCTATGATCACCGTAAGTAGGTTCCATCTTAATGTGTCTGCGTACGCTAAACTGTTACAATTCCCACAGAGACACATGTGGGAGCATTAGTGAAATTCTCCATAGTGAGGGAGACGGACCAACAGCCTGGTCAGGTCCCACCTGGAACACAAACTGTGCTCAGCTCCCCGTCGGAGGCACTCTGTCACCTTGAAATATGCTCAGAGCAGAGGGAGAAGAACAGTGACAGCATCCAAACCGTGATCCAGTCACAGGAGCTCCACCCTAGCCCACCCTCCTCTCCCCTGGTCCACGTAGCCAACCCCTGACGTCCGTAGCTGGCACCTCCGAAATCTCTCTCGTCATCCCTTTCTCCCACTGACGCTGCCAACACAGTAGCTGCAGTCCTGGTAAACTGAGTCTCACCCAATAGCTTGCAAACTGACTCCCAATTTCCCCAGATCCCATCTTATTCAGCGCTGCCAGGTTAATTTCCCTAAAGCAACATTCTGATTATCCGACAGAAAATAAAAAGTGGTTCTACTCGGTAGACTTCGTTCAAGGTCCCTCGTGAATTTTCTCCAACATGCCCTCTCCATTATAGTTTCTATTCACCTCACTTATCATGAATGAAACTTCTTCTAGATGTGCCTTAAGGATGTGTTTTCCCTGTACGATCTCTAGACCTTCCCGTATCCGTATCTTTTCTGCATACTGCTCTCCCTTCCCACTCATCCCATCCTCCCAGATCCAAATGCTACTCACCTCCAAGGATTATCACAAATGCCACTTCCTCCCCGAGATCCTCCCCTAACAATTTCAGGCAAAAAAAAAAAAAAAAAATTTCCCCCTTCTCCACGACCTACCACTGTAACCTTCTTGAGGGCAGCATTGGGTGTGACTTGTAGTTACCTTCCCCAAAGCATGGAACACCTTGCCTAAGGTAAAACAGAGACTGCAGACTGCACCTTTAAGGCCAGATGAACCAAGTGGCTGTGTGTCTGGCTCACAGGTCCACATCTCCACCTCTTCCTGACACATGAGACATCTGGCAAACGAGGTGTACTGGGTTCCCACAGTCTCCACCAGTCCCTACTGCCTCCCAACACGACACAGAAAGCAGAGGGTCAACAGCCATTGCTCTCCTGGTTGCTCTCACAGTACCTGCCTGGCCTCAGAGATAGGGTGTGATTCCTGTAATAAATGATCAATGACTAAATCAGTGGTTCTCAACCTTCCTAATACCGCGATTCTTTAATACAGTTCCTCATGTTGTGGTGACCTCCCAACCATAAAATTATTTTCGTTGCTACTTCATAACTGTAATTTTGCTAGTGTTATGAATTATAATGTAAAAATATCTGATATGCAGGATGTATTTAGGCGACCCCTGTGAAAGGGTCGTTCAACCCCTAAAGGGGTTGCGACCCACAGGTTGAGAACTGCTGAACTAAATACTTACGAATGAAAGACTGTCTGAAAAACAGTTGAAGGAACTAATATGTTCAAAAGGAAACATAGCATTTTCATAATATGATGATGATGGTCGTCAATATTTTAAAGGATCACATGTGGAAATCACAATTACATTTGTCCTATGTAGCTCCAGAACCCCAAAATGGAAACAATGAGGGAGATCACAGAACTTGTCAACAAACAAAATGGCTTTTCTCAGTGGGGAGTGAATTTCCTCTCCTGCGCTGTTCAAGCTGAGGACGCTCAGCCACTTGCCAGAGGACCTCAGACGGGAGGCTGCACTGGCCGCCCTCCAGGGCCCATTGCACCCTGGGACTCTACGACTTTAGCCCCTTTCCCAGACTCACGTGCTGTCTTACTGGAAAGCAGAACACTGAACCGACAGCATGAGTGCACTGCTTACGGATGCATATTGTACAAGAGAGGAGGGCCGAGGAGGAGACCTTGAGGAACCCCATTACTTAAGGGAATGGAGAATCAAGAACTGGCAGAGAACAGGCAATCATCAAAACGAAGAAGAAACATCAGGAGGTGATGTGTCACAGAGACCAACCTGAGAGAGAGTTTCCAGAAAGCCCGTTGCAAATGCAGCAAGAATTAAAGTATGTTAAGGAATATTAAGTGTCCGCTGGTTGTGGGATGAGAAGATCATCAACAGCCTTGGTTTGGGAGCTCCAGCAGGGGCTTTGGGAGTGGAGGGCTCATGCTCAGGGCATGCCTCAAGTTTAAGATAATATATCCAGACGGGTTTGTATACAGGCACTATATCATTAGGATTATGTTAAAAGCTTTAACTTAATAGGTGTCACCATTTAAATTATGCTACAACTTTTGTAATTCTTTTTGGCAATTCTTTTTTATTGTTACTATAAACAAAGCAACAACAAACAAAGAAAACACAGAAAGAAAGCACAAAACAGCCCAGGGCACTGACGGCCTCTGTGAGGCAGACGTTTCAGTGGAGTGGTGTGTATGAAATGAATTTGATTTCTTAAAATAACTGTGCTTATTCTATGAATCTTCTATTGAAAAAGGCACCATCCAAGGAAACAATGTATATTATTAAGAGAAAGAAATCAAACTGAGAAGGCTACATAATGTTTGATTCCAACCCTGTGACGTTCTGGAAAAGGTGAAACAATGGAGACAGGCCACTGACAGCCACAGTAAAAAGATCTGGGGCTGGGAAGAGAGGGAGGAAGAGGCAGAGCACAGAGGACCTGAGGGCAGTGAAACTGCTCTGAAGGACACCACAGTGATGGAGAAATGTCATTCTCCATCTGTTCCAACCCAGAGAGTGTACCACACCACGGTGACCCCTCAGGTAAGCTGTGGACTTCCGCAGATGATGGTGTGTTAGTGCAGGGTCACCAGCTGTCACAGATGTGCACTCTGGTGACACCCTTGCCTGTGGTCAGCAACTAGCTGCAAATAGCCAGCTATGAGCCGCCAGGCGCCCTGCCCCAGAGAAAAAGACAAAACCTACGAAGGCTCCTCCTGCAACATGCCAGGTCCCAACTTCATCACACTCCTGTGTCCTGCCCAGGCGCACAGAGCTTCTAATCCTCTCTTCAGACCCATTCCTAAAAATGAACCATGAGCCAGTGATCACTAGACATTTGAGGAAAACCTCCAATAACAAACGAGAGCAAAACAAACAGAACAAGAAACCCAGAATAAACAACACGTGAAGGGAAAAGAAAAAACAATACAATGAACTTGAATGCATATATGTGTAATCCATGGACACATACAATAGGGTGGTGAAGCCCTGGGGAGGTGGGGGTGGGGGCAGGAGCAGGCTGGGAGAGGTCAATGGGGGAGGGGGGAGAAGAAGGGAATATTTGTAATACTTTCAACAATAAAGATTTTTTTAAAAAAGAAAAGAAAAAGCAATACACAAAGAGTGGAGACAGATTCTGCACTCAGGAAATAAATGCTGGATACTGGATGTTAAAAATTAATTCCTAGGATATGCACAACTTTTTTGAAATTAAAAATTTCAAAACGTTAAAAATTCAGTAGGAAATCTAAAAGATATAACTTGAGGAAACTACAGAAAGCAGAAGAAAAAGACAAACAAAAAATAAGAGTGACTGAAAGAAGGTAAGAAGGAAAAAACAGAACACTTATCCATGAAATAATGTAAGAAAACTTCTGAGAAATCCTGAGTTGAAGAAGCCCACCTAGTACCCAGCACAGAGAAAAAAGAACCACACCAGGTTGTAAAACCTCAAAGCAATCGCCACAAAGAGGGAATTGTAAAAGCTTCTAGAAGAGGGAAAAGGTCATATAAAAGAGTTGACAAGCAGGTGGCAACCCTGGAGGACAGAAGAGCTCTGGGTAATGCAGCAGTGGCATCCAGTATCTGAGGGCGAATCATTCCAGCCCGGGCTGCTTCGCCCAGTCCATCTCCATACAAGTGAGACACGCGCAAACATACAGGTCTCCCAACATTTACCCTCACGTGCCCTTCTCCACGGGAGGTTACTAGATGAACTGTAGGAGCGAATAAACCTAGAACACGCCTTGAAATGAGGGAACAACCCCAGAAGAGCATCTAGAAAACACAGGATTGGACACAGGAAACAAGCACAGGGACTTCCTGCGCCTCAGTTTCAGGGAGTTGCAGGGCATGGCCGTGCTGCAGGCCTGGAGAGCAAGCAGACCAGACCGGCAGGAATTGATGGAGAGAGGCCTGAAGGGTGAGGGAGGAAGGATGGAGGAGAGGGAGAGAAGGATATGTGTCAGTATCCTGGAAGATCTGCCATGTGTCAGAGACTTTGAAAAATGAAACCATCTATATATACAAAAGCCTAATATGCAAAGTGTCCCCTCGGGAGTTCAACCGATTGGGAGTTAGAGCACTCGATATGATGTGTGCTGACCACCAGTGGAGGTGCAGAATGAAGGAAGGTCCCAGCCTGCAGCAAAGGGAGGCCCTGGCTGGGAGCTAGCAACGGCTAGGGACACTCCCTGTGCACAAATTTTGTGCACTGGGTCTCTAGTCAAAGATAAATTTAAAAAGTAAATGAACAAAAATACATTAATTCTAAGAGAGGAAACAACATATCATTCAGTAAAGAAAATAGACTATAATCTCAGCCAGAAATAATAGCTACACAATCATAATAAGAAGAACACTGAGTATTAACTTAAGTAGAAATTATAATTTAAGTCAAAGGACAATAGGAAGCAAACCACAATGTGGGAGGGGAATGACCGAACTGGCCTTATCTTCAGAAAAGGGAGCCCAGGGCTCTCCTGGTATCGAGAAGAATGGCAGTGACAGCAGGAGAAACAGCTAAGGGCCGAAAGTGATGGTCACCAGGACAAAGAGTGTTAGGTGGGAGGAGCAGGTTATACCCCAGAGGCAGAAAGAAATATAGTACTAGTCAACTATTCAGTTACAGTTAGATGCTATTTTGATAAAACTTGAATTAAATAAATGAATAGTAGGGTGTTTGGGCTTGTAGCCTATCCCTTTAAGAAGCTCAAATATCCTAGAAAAATTAAAAAATAAACTGGTCCAGTCATGGAACTTTTTGTTACTTTAAGTTTGGGGAAAAACTGAGGAAGTTATCATAGAAGCAGAAAGGAGATGGGGCATCTGAAGGAGCGATTACCCCAGAGGAGACAGGAGGGAAGGGGTGTGGGGCCTGTGTATCCAAAATAGGCCTACACAGACCAACAGGCGGCTCTTCCTCGGTGATCGGGGTGGAGGAGGGAGAAGAATCAACCGGCAAAGAAAGCTACTTGAGGAAGACACATACCTGTGGTGAGAATCAACACAGTGCTGGACAATCTTTTTTGCAGCGGCCAAGGTAAGTGTTTGAGAAGTTATCAGAAGAAAATGATAACCTCAATTTAATCGAGTAAATTTGATCTTAGAGCAGGACAAATACACACTGTGTCTTAATTGGCAGTATCTGTCCTTGGTCATTCCTCTGTGCTCCCGTAAAGCTTTCTAACACCATTGTCAGGTTAACACTAGTACTTTAAAGGATTGTGTTCCTACTATACTAGGAATCCTCAAGAACCATCTTGGCCATCTATACACAACCAACACTGACTCGCAGTGGCGCCTGACAGGAAATGCATTTTTTGTTGTACAGATATAGAAATAGTTTCTTTCCAGCCGTACAAAAGCATGTCAATACACCAATATACATGTATTATCTTAAAATGTTTTTATAGGTCAGAAGTCCATATTCAGTAATTTCACTATACATTTTTAAAATAATACATACTGTACCCGGCCAGAGTGTCTGAGTAGCTGAGCATCAACCTATACACCAGGAGGTCACGGTTTGATTCCTGGTCAGGCACATGCCTGGGTTGCGGGCAGGTCTCCAGTGTGAGGCGTGCAGGAGGCAGCCAATCAGTGATTCTCTCCCATCACTGATGTATCTGTCTCTATCTCTCCCTCACCCTTCCTCTCTAAAATCAATAAAAATATATTTTAAAATAATAATAATACATAATGGCCCTTCATAGGTAACGCCCCCCTACACAAAGGCTCTGATTTAAATTCAAATTTGCCTCTGAAGCTGTCTCTCTAAGTATACATGCAACCTAGACTCTGTTTTGGGCAATGCCCATTCTTTGACCTCAGAAAGGCAGAGGACGCTGCATGAACCTCTGACTACCTCATGGCTTCTAAATTAAAGCTCAGGAACATTCACAGAGTGAAAAAGCCATAGTTACTCATCAATACCTGCCCAGCCTAATAATTAATCTGAAGATGTTATGTTTTAAAATATCAAACTTATCGATCCAGAATTTGAGAACAGTTGGTCTCTAGGAAGCACTTCTATCATTTCTAATTTTACATTCTTTCTAAGAGGGAAATAAGTCACTATTCACTATGAATAGCATAATATTAATGCTAATTTTTAGAATTCTGTTTTCCTCTTCCCTGCCTTTAAGCTGAATTCCCTGCTTTAACCAATTCCCTTGGTAACTGCCCAACACCCTTTCCAGAAAACATTTCAGATCCATCTCAAATAGGTTCAGATAGGGAGAAGGGGAGTTTAAAAATAAACTAAATACATAACAGCAAAAGCTGTGTTTACTAGTTAAATCTTTTGCTGAGTTTAGAGGATATTTTTTATTGCTATTCATTAAAAATGTTCCTGTTGGAACCAAGATGGCGGCATGAGGTATATACCCAAATGCGCAGCCTCCACAACTACGTTATAAAAATACAGCTATAAAGATAAACGGCCATCCTCCAGAACCAAGGGAGGGGAAGCTTTACAACTAGAAGGCAAGAGAAGGAGTGCATTGAGACTGAGTAGAAGTTCCCGGTGCCAAAACTGAGAGGTATGGACACGCGCGAAACGGAGGCAGAGCTGGTGAAAGGGTGGGTCCGCAGCTTGGAAGGGGATTATAAACTCTGGGGTCGCACTGAATGCGATGTGGGCTGTCAGGCAACAGGGCGGAAGACCAGTGGCATTCTAGCGGTGCTGTTCACAGTAATCACTGACGCAGGAACTCAGGGGCGAGCAGACGCCAAAGCCCGGAGAAACCGCAGAGTTGGCAGAGGGACAGCCATCGAGGGTTGCTCCACCCCGGTGATTCTGAGACCTCGCCCCACCCAACTTACAACCCCGCCCAAGCTGTGCGCCTGCCTGCCTGCAACATAACCTAAGGGACTACAACTGGGACAGAACTCCAAAAGTTCCAAACCCCAAACAACGAGGAGAAAGGCCTGCAGGTCATTTCCTCTCAGTGATAACTACAACAAGACTGTGCACCCAGCCTTCAAAGGCGTACAACAAGAGAGTCCACCCCAGGTGATTGGGGAGGCAGAATCATTGGACCCTATAGGACACCTAGCACAGAAAGCCACTCTATCAACGCAGGGAAGAAGCCAAAATGCGGAGACAAAGAAACAGATCACAGATGACAGAAATGGAGGAAAGCAAACTACCGGATATAGAGTTCAGAACTACGCTTTTAAGGTTTTTCAAGAATTTTCTAGAATCCGCAGATAAACTTAGTAATATTATACATAGATCCAACAGCAGACTAGAGGTTTGCAATAATCAAGTCAAAGATTTGAAACATGAAAAATCAAAGAGCACCCAATTGGAAGAGAAAAAAGAAAAAAGAATCCAGAAGTGTGAAGATAGTGTAAGGAGCATCTGGGACAACTTTAAGCGTACCAATATCAGAATTATAGGGGTGCCAGAAGAAGAGAGAGAGCAAGAGATTGAAACCTATTTGAAGAAATAATGACAGAAAACTTCCTCTACCTGGTGAAAAAAAATAGACTTACAAGTCCAGGAAGCGCAGAGGACCCCAAACAAAAGGAATCCAAGGAGGACCACACCAAGACACATCATAATTAAAATGCCAAGGGCAAAAGACAAAGAGAGAATATTAAAAGCAGCAAGAGAAGAACAGTTAGTTACCTACAAGGGAGTACCCATACGACTGTCAGCTGATTTCTCAACAGAAACCATATAGGCCAGAAGGGAGTGGCAAGAAATATTCAAAGTGATGAATAGCAGGAACCTACAACCAAGATTACTCTACTCAGCAAGGCTATCATGTAAAATTGATGGTCAGATAAAGAGCTTCACAGACAAGAAAAAGCTAAAGGAGTACATCACTACCAAACCAGGATTATTTGAAATGCTGAAAGGCATTCTTTAAGAAGAGGAAGAAGAAGAAAAAGGTAAAAATAAAAAGTATGAACAACAAAGTGACAACAAATACGTATCTATCAACAAGTGAATATAACAAGTC
>PVJC01035358.1:0-19297 GCA_004026665.1 Murina feae
CTTGCGATCCTCTCGTCTGCTGTTGGACCTCTGTATATTATTCTTTATTTCAGTCAGTGTATGCTTAATTTCTAGCTGGTTCTTTTTCATATGCTCGAGGGTCTCACTAAATTTATCAGCAGTCTCTAGAAACTTCTTGAAAAACCTAATAACCGTGGTTTTGAACTCTATATCCAGTCGTTTGCGTTCCTCCATTTCTATCTTTTGTGACCTGTCTCATAGTCTCCGCATTTTGGCTTTCTGTGCTGGATGTCCTATATAAGGCCCAGTGATTCAGCCTCCCCAATCACTTGGGGTGGCTACTCTTGTTGTATGCCTTTGAAGGCTGGGTGCACAGTCTTGTTGTAGTTATCACTGGGAGGTATCACTGGAGGGAAATGACCTGCAGGCCTTTCTCCTGTTGTTTGGAGTTTGGATCTATTGGAGTTCTGTCTCAGCTGCAGATCCTTAGGTTGTGCTGCAGAGAGGCAGGCAAACAGCTTGGGCGGGATTGTAGGTGGGGTGGGGCGGGGTCTCAGGATCACCGGGGGTGGAGCGACTCACAATGGCGTCCCCTCTGCGGATGTCGCAGTTTCTACCGGGTTTGGCTTTTCCAAACCTTGGGGTCTGCGCACGGTTCTCAGTCCCGGAATCTCCCCGTAAGTGATAGCTGCGAATAGCACTCCTAGAACGCCACTGGTCTTTCACTGCCCTGTTGCCCTACAGCCCGTGTTGCATTCACTGCGACCTGGAGTTTTTAATCTTCTGAGCCGCGGACCCGATCGCCGCTGCCGCTCCCTTTCACCTGCCCTGCCGCGCGTGCCGCGCGTGCCGCCTCCGTTTCGCGTCCGTACCTTGGGCGCCTGGAGCTTCTGTTCAGTCTCAGAGCACTCCTCTTGCTTTCTAGGTGTAACGGTTCCCCTCCCTTGGTTCTGGAGGATGGCCATTTATCTGAATGGTTGTATTTCTATAATATAGGTGTGGAGGCTGTGCATTAAGGTATATACCTCATGCTGCCATCTTGGTTTTTTCCGAGATAAGTAGATCTTGATTTGGACCTTGACCTTGCCAAATGTTAGCTGTGTGATGATCTTGAGCAAGCACTCTTATAACACTTGTGCTTTTATAATCTGAGTCTCAGTTTTCATATTTTAAAACTGATGGTTTTAAAAGACAGCTTGCAGGGATGCCATGAAGGTTAAATGAGTGATGCTTATAGAGTGCATGGTTAGTGGTAGTTGCTCACTAAACTTCTTACAGTTTGCTACTTTCTCATTGCACAAACTCTCACCTTCCACACCCCTTAAGAACTGTCCACTTTACATCACAAATTGTACATTCCATTTTCAACTTGAACTTGTATATTATCCCTTCCCCTCTCCAAGAATTATCCCCTAATTTTATATAATCTTATATCTGAAAATCCTTTGTTGATCACTCTATTTTTCTGAAACAATAAAACAATGAAATGTGTACATATAATTTTAAAAATAGGACATTCCTCCTGGCACTGTCCTACTCACTGAAACAGCCAATGTCCTTAGGAGGTGAATCACAGAAGCCTTGTAACTTTGAGAAAATTCCAAGCTTGCTTTCTTTGGAGGCTGAAAAGGCCAGGACAGAGGGAGATGACACATGAGTACCAGGCTTTGTTTTCATTCCATTTTTAGAGACTCAAGTTTATTCATCCTCCCTGAACTTGCCTACACAATTATTCTTTAATTTGCTTCTCCCAATTGGAGACAGTTCTAATAGGGGGAGTCCTTAGAGGAATGGAGGGAAAGAGTCTTACAATTTCTACAAGAAATCTCTCTGGACAAGGTTTTGTTGCCACCTTTTTTTACTTCTTTTTCTAAATATTGTAGCCAAAAAATCAAAAACCAACCCAAAAGACCAAAAGAATCTTTCATTTGGGCATTACATAAGAGTTTGTGCTGGCCTTCAACTCATTGTAGCTAATGTCATCCTCACCCTATTTCTCTCTCTCTCTCTCTCTCTCTCTCTCTCTCTCTCTCTCTCTCTCTCTCTCTTTCTCTCTCTCTCCCTACCTGTATCTCTGTCTCTATCATCTTTATCCATCTCCACCTCTATCTTCCTCTCCATCTCTATCTCCATATCTACATACATTTATCTATCTAACTATTCATCCATCCGTATGCACATGTCTATGTATCTATATCTGTCTCTGTGTCTATCTATATTTATATAAATCATAGGCTACTGGTCCAGAGAAGGTAGGTATTTGTCTCTTAAGTGAGTTAGCGTGGTGCAGCGGTGTAGGTGACTGCTTCATGAGTGATTCTTTCATGTTGCTGTGCCTCCCTTTCATGGTGAGTCCTCACCTCATGGTTAAAAATGGCTCCACTCCATCATATTTTTTCCAGCTTGTTAAAAGGTAAAATGAGTAAATATGAAATTATCAGTTTGCTTTTAAGAGGATGGCCTGGAAGCTATATGCCTTACTCTGTTCATATTTCACTGGCAAGAACTTAGTCATGTGGCTACATCTAACCATATAGAGGTTAGGAAAACAGTCTTTCACTATATGTTCTGCCCAAATCAACTGCAAAGGATCTTCTAACTAAAATGGAGAACGGGTAGTGACAATGTGGCAGGGGTAATTAGGATTCTCTATACACTATTAACAGAAGTAGGATAGTCCTAATAAGAGGTCACTGTAGCTAATTAAAAAAAATAAGTCCTTCAAAGAGGATCTTTGAAATTAGGGTCAATGGCAAATCCATTACTTCTACTAGTCTGCTGAAAATAAAAAGAAATAAACAAATATTGTTCGTGTCACTAAAGCTCTATGTGTGCCTGCACAATGTATTATCTCATTTAGTTCTTGCAACACTACATGCAAAGAGTTATTTTCTTTACATTTTATAGCTGAGAAAACAGGCCTTGAGATGTTCAGTCACTTGCTCAAGTTCATACACTAATAAGCAGCAGAGACAGGATTTCATGCATGGCTGAGCCCACCAATTTTAACCCAGTGCTAAGCCTTCCCATCAAACCTTGCTATCCACACAATTCACTTTCCTTCATCCTAGGATTCTGGGAAGACTCTCATCCTTATTCTCTTGTTCTGAAGACACATAATGAATGGATTCAAACAGGGATCTACCCCAACAGAATGAAAGCAGTTCTCTGATTCATTGCTGGCTGGGCAGGTTACTTTCTGTTTTTCCTTCCAGATCCACTCTCTCCCAGGCTCTGGCCTGTTCTGAGCCTCGAGAAGGCAAACTTACAATTGGAGCACTAGTGGTTACTAGTTCCTTCCCCCGACTTCCAGTCACAGGGAGGCTAGCGTGGGAAATCTGAGAAAGGCAGGACAGAAAGGTTGCGGTAGTTATTTTCTCCGCCCCCACCGTGGAGAGGTGCCGTCTTGTCAGGCCCCATGTTCCTCTCAGCCCCATTCCATGGCTACATTTTTTATTTTTATTTTGTTAAGGTCTGGAATACAATACCTTCCCTATGAACATGATACCTTGGGATAGTAACAGCTTCCTATTGTTTATAAAGAACCACTGTTAGACAGTCACGACTCTTTAGCATGATAATACTTGATAAAAGTGGGATCTCTGCTTCATCTCAAGGTCACGAACTTTAGGACACTGCAGAGCAGTCTCTCCAGGTGGCATCTTCAGACTTTTGATAATCTTACTAAGATGGCCGTGTGAAAGGTAAACTGTTAGTGAAGCTATAACCTGCAGTGATGAATCTTTAGTAAACAATCCAGGTCTACACATCCTTGGACATTGTCTGGGAAGAAGGCCCATTCAAGTTGTAGCTCCCTCCGAGAGATGAAATTTTAATTGACATTTTGATCAACTAATTATATTTCTCAATGACTCTCATCATTTGATTCTTACTCAAATATTTTTCCTGCTCAGTGATTAAATATCCATATCGTCCCAGAAAAAACAAATCAACTCGATTTTCTTCAGCAATATTGGTCACTAACTATCCTCAGTTTTTCCACTCTTCACAGAGCCCTAGCTGAGGGCCAGTTAAACCTCCCATAATAAAAAATACTTTAGCCACTCTACAACTTAGCTGAGAAGTTTTATGGTCTACAAAGTGCTCACATTTTATACCAATTATTCTTTTTAAAAAGTCACAAAATTGAGTCTTTCATTCCTCTATATTGCATTAGCCTCCCCTCCTTTCCACTTCATGGTGATATCATCCAACAATAATGTAAACTCTTGTAGATAACCTTTTATTTTTATAAATTACTATAGGCCTGGTGCACAAAAATTTGTGCACTCAGGAGGGTGGTGGTGGGGGGTGTCCCTCAGCCCTGCCTGTTCCCTCTCAAAGTCTGGGACCCCTTGGGGGATGTCCACCTGCTGGTATGCCTGGCCAACCTGGGTGAGGGGCTGATGGCTGTTTCAGACTGCCCACAGCCCCTTCAGGGTTTGGGTTCCTACTTGGGTGCCTGGCTGGAAGCAGGTATCTGGAATTTATTTAACTTCTATAATTGAAACTTTGTTGCCTTGAGTAGAACTCAGGGCTCACAGGGCCCTGGCTTCCTCCATGCCCAGGGCAACTCCAGCTCTGTGGCTGCCACTAGCTTAGTTGAGTTAATTTGCATATTTTCTCCTGATTGGCTTGTGGGTGTGGCTTGTGAGTGTAACAGAGTGAGGGTTAATTTGCATATTACTCTTTTATTAGATTAGATTGACTCTACGTAGAAAATGTTGTGGGCTAAATTGTGTGTGCTTAACATTGATTCTAAGTTATAAATGCTCTCAAGGAGTTTGTTAATAGTAATAATAATTCAATGACTATTTATTGAATTCCTATAATCTGTATTGCCATGTTCCAGACTCATATATCACCTTATGTAATCTTTGCAACACTATAAATGTTATTATGCCAAATTTACAAATGAGGAAGCTGAATGTCAAAGAGTTTACATTGTTTGTCTAAGATAAATTAATTTGTAAGTAGAGGTGTTAGAATTTAATCCAGAGTCTTACTCAAAAAGCCTTTGCTAAGCTTAGTCACTGCATTCCAAAAATTTGATAATGCAAAGATAATTTTATGACATAGGAGACAGCAATCTTAAATCTATTAAATAGAATAGTCTTCTGGCTTTCTCTAGCTCAATCCTCAATGCTATATTATTTTTCTAACCTGATGACTTGATATCACTTTTGTATGATTTTTATATTAACTTTAAAGAAACAAACGAGATGGCCTTCTGCCATACAGAAGGGAATAATACGTCGCATGATCATCAATTTTGATGATACAGTATTTATTTTTATTATTAAAAAATCAAGTGGGGCCTCTATTGGAAATTGTTCTTTACTGCTACACTGAAAAACGTGGCTCAGCATTAACTGTGTAGAACTAAAATCGCTTCCTTCAGCAGGCATTTTTCTAACTCCCAAAGGTCTGTATTACATAATCACACACAACAAGTCAACTGGTTAAGTTTGCAGTTAATTCTTCCTGCCAAGGAAGCAAGAAAGCTATACACTTTAGAAGGGGATTATCCACGAAGCTTGTACTGTGCTTTTGAAGACACTGGTGGGTTACTGCTACACCTGCTTTGATCATTTGCCAGACTCGTGTTTGACATAGAACTTCAGGGTCTTCATGCAGTTGGTTTACATCCTGGAAAAGACCCAGAGCTGATTCCTGAAGCAAATTCTGACTTTGTCAACAGGGCTCAGGTGGCCAGTCTCCAGGGTTGATGTAACCTCCCTCTCTGGTGGGCACGGCAGCCCGAGAAACACACATTTATGGAGCACATCCTTAGGCAGGCGCCATGCTGAGTGCTGGTTGAGCTCGTTGAATGCCAGCCCTGCCATCTGCTCTCCTGATTACACAGCAGAAGGCTTCCCCAGCCGCCAGCACCAGACAGTCCTCACCGCCTGGTTACACCAGAGAGTGCAGCCTCCAGAGGTTTGCTCTGCACTTCCCATCAGGTCATCAGGTGCCCCGCTGACGGAAGGGATGGCGAGGCAAGGTCCTTCAGCACAGTGCTCATCCCTTCCACTCCTCTAGCGTGTGGCATTCTACCATCAGATACATCAGCTTGGACCTTTTGCAAATTTACCTCCACCAAGGTGCATTTGATTGACGCCATTGCTTGTCTTTCCCTTTTAAATCACCTGTCCTTATAAGAAATGGCTATTTGGAATTTAATGCTACATTTATTACAAAATGACTGAAGATACAAATATAACAGATACGTATTGAGTGTCTATAGTGCACCACAACAAAGTGCTGGACCCTGGAAAGTGCAGCCCCTGTCATCACTGCTGTCTTCACTGTGCAGAGGGGCAAAGTGTGATCGGAAGGAACTACTGATTTTTGTCATGGGAAAATCAAAGAAGCTCCTTTGAGAAGGTAACATCTCCATTGGGGTTGAAAGCGTGTATAGGAGTTTTCCAGGAGAACGTGGTAGAGAGGATAGAGGAAACCTAGGGCAAAGGATGGAGCATTTAAGTGCAAAGGCATATTATCTCATGGAAGAACCACAGGAAGGGGAGGAATTCAGAGGGACAGGAGCATATGGTATTAAAGGACAGGGCTGGAAGGATTGGTGTAGCCAGAAAGTGCAGGCCTTTGTAAACCATGCTAAGAACTCTGGGTTACATTCCAATGAGCAGTGTACTGTAGGGTACACAATAAAATAGGGAGAAATAAACGGCAGGGAGGTAATTAAATGGGAGAGAAAAGGAGGCTTGTTTAACCCAGCAGGAGGGATGAAAAGTTACTGTTTGATTCAAGAGCCAGTTCTGTGATGGCATTTATCTGGAGACTATGTTTTCATGCTTAATTAAAAAGCAAGACCGTTGTTTATTGTATCAGCCAATTCCTCTAAAGCCTTATGTAAGGCATTGCTTTGTTGGACTACTGTGCTAAGAAAAATTGTTTTAACTGAGGAGCTGGCTCAGAATTAAATGTAAGCCTCAACTAGCTATCCCTTTGAGATTTATTTAGGACATTTTCTATGGTTTTGGTTAGTGAGAACATTTTTCTAGTTCTTCTGGACCTCTCAGAAATGTCAGTTGAATAGCTTTCAAATATCGGTGTTCCATGCAGAAGCCAGAGCCCAGATGTCAGCATGGAGATGCATTCACGTGGAGAAGTATCAGTGTGGCGATAGCTAACATCTGTGTTGATGATTTTAAACAGTGTTTGAAAAAATATGCTTAAGTGTTTGTATTGTTTTTATTTTTGAAATATGTTTTTTTAATTGATCTTAGAGAAAGAGAGAGGGAGGAGAGAGAGAGAGAGAGAGAGAGAGAGAGAGAGAGAGAGAGAGAGAGTAAGAGAGAAAGAGAGAGATGTGAGTGAGTAACATCAATCGGCTGCCTCCTGCATGCATCCCCGACTGGGGATCAAGTCAACAACCTGACTTGTGCCCTGACCGGGAATCAAAACAACTTTTGGTGCTTAGGGCAATGGTCAACCAACCGAGTCACACAGGCCAAGGCTATTATATTTTTTGATAATGGTGTTTGGAAACTCTTGAGTTAGTAACTCTTCCCAGAAATCTGGAAGAGTGCTAAATAGAAACTGCTTTATACCAATCTTATTTCCTTCAGCTTATTGTTAAAGTAGATTGCTTACACGGTGGCCTGCTATCTTAGCTCTGTTTCTTCCAGGACACGAGTGCAAAATAGTGTGCAGAATATCAAGAAAGTTTCCGGAAACAGAGGTTTCCTCATTTTGAATGAAAGGATATGGTGACGACAAAGGGTGATGTGCATATAGTATTTGCCCTAATTAATTTCTTTCCCTTGTTGCCCTAATTAATTTCTTTGTGCTCAGTGAGCTATTATTCTTCCTAAAGATATGTAACCATTACATTATTTTTTAAAATATGTATTTTTATTGATTTCAGAGAGGAAGGGCAAGGAAAACAGAGAGAGATAGAAACATCAACGATGAGAGAGAATCATTGATCTGCTGCCTCCTGCATGCCCCTCACCGGGATCAAGCTCGCAATCCGGGCATGTGCCCTTGACCAGGACCCTTCAGTCCACAGTCCGTCACTCTATCCACTGAGCCAAACAGGCTCGGGCACCATTACATTATGAAGAGAACATTTACTAATGTTTATAATTAGGTTAAATTCACCTCGTTATATGCTTTTTAGCAACTTGTACCAATGGCTCTTTTGTAACACTGATGATAGTGGTAAGTTTATACTTATTTATGGGATCTTTTGTTCAATGTCTGTCTCCTCCAAATGTCCACATTTCCTCAGCAACAGGAAGCCATTTGTTTTCTTATTGTGGCGTCTTATGCTTAGCATAGCGCCTAACTCATAATAAGGGCTCAAAACAGTGTTGACTGTGGAAATGAGTGAATGGATGTATGTGTAATTGAGTACGGTGCACACTTTGCCCATTCGCGCATCAGAAATGGTGGGCACGTCTCCTGACAGTCCTAGCAGGGGGGCTGATTTCTTCTCTCAGCCTTTTCTTATTCCTTGAAGTATGGGTCTCTCCGTGGGGGCCCACACATGAGGAAAGGTGATGTAAACTGTCTTATCTTCACCTGAGACATTTGTTACATCTACTCTAATAAAAGAGTAATATGCAAATTAACCATCACTCTGAGACACCTAAGCCATGCCCAACAGTCAAGTCACACCCACCAGCCAATCAGAGCAACTGTATGAAAATTAACCCATCAAAGATGGCAGTTAATTCGCATACACAGGAGATCGAAGACTAAAGACAGCGTAGAAGGAAGCCAAATACTACAGAAGGGAGCCAAGCGGTGGAGAAGGGAACAGAGCTGAGGCAGTGGAGATGATGAAGAAGGGAAGGAGAAGGGGGAGGAAAGGGGGGGGCCAAGGCGGCGGAGACGGGAGTTGAGGTGGCAGAGACAGGAGTTGAGGCAGCAGGGATGGGAGGGAGCAGAGGTGGCAGATATGGGAGCCGAGGTGGGCTTCGCTGCCTTCTCTGCTTCCCTCTGGCTCAGGAAACCCTATTCTTGCAGGAATCTTCCTGCAACGGGCCACTAGTGTAAAATAAAAGGGGCTTGTTCACAAGTCACAGCTCACAACTCAGGATTTCAAGGTGGGAGCTAACTGAGAATAAAGCTAATTTCGTGTATGGAAGGGTAATGAAACAGATCCTTCCCTGGCATATGCAATGTATTAAAAATAACTAGAAAAGGCATGGTGACGAGATATCAAAGGTCAAGAGCTGGCTTCTCTGGCACATTCGCTCTGTTTGGAGTTGTGAAAGCTTTCATTCACTTCACATTCTTGGGCTCCTACATAGCAGTGATTCGCACTACAGACTGAAATGTGCCCTGTGATCTGTACCACTTTTCTGGGGGCACGAATACAATCATATCGGTGAGCAGGCAGCAGGCATTGTACGATGCAAAGTGTGTAGGTTATGGAGTCAGCAAGACCTGAACTCGACACCTGGCCAGGCCTTGTATTAATGAACTAAATTCCCCGGGCATGTCCTTCATTTAAAAAATTGAGATAATAATGCTTACTTCGCATGGATGATAAAAAAGAACCACTATTTGTAATGCACTGAATACATTGCTTTTATCACTATTTTCAGGATTGAATTAATTTTTAGGAAAAAAAAAATCTGAATCAACTGAAAAATACACTAGAAATATTTACAGAGGTCTATTGGAAGTCTTGTTAAACTATGCCAGGTAGTAGCATGATTGATTGAATGTGGAGTTATATTTAGAAACTATCAAACTCACCTGTGACGTTCTTAGCCAGATGCCATCCAGGAAAAGATTCTTTCCTAGGAATATCAGTCTGAAAGGAAATATACTGTTTTGTGGACACAAGGGTCTCTCTTTTTAGGCCAAGTAATAATCGAGATGCTTGGGATGGAGGACTGTGGGGAAGGAGGCCTTTGGAATCTATAGATGGGGTTCTGAGCAGGAAAGCTGGAGAGCCTCCCCAGTATAAGCCCCAAGGGTGAGGATGGCAGGGGTCCACACTTGCCCTGGAACCTGCCGAGGAGGCTGAGATCCCCACCTGCTGCTGCTCAGGAGCAGGGAGGGCACCTTCTGATCTCTTTGTCTGCCTGTGGGATCTTGTGCTTCAGTTCCGCAAGGACATGGGACCCCGGGGGGACACAAGGGGGTTTTGGCTGCTGTTTCTGCTCAGCGTGTACACAGGACCAGAAGGCTCCTTCTAAGGAAACCATTTGAGGCCTGGCCAGATGGAGCTGTGGGTGGAGGCCATGTTCAGTAGCAACCTTTGAGAGAGAGAGCACCAGGTCTCTGTTCCAGGCCACAGTTTTTCCCACCTTAAGCACTTGGTGCTTCACCTGCGCACTAGACACCGGGGCGTCTTGAAGAGCAAGGATTAGAGTGCTTTCAGGCACATTGCTCAAAGTGGGCAAAGCCCTCATTTCATCTGAAACGTGGAATCTACTTTCCACAATAGTGATGGTGCTGGAATTACTTGACTGAGGCTGAGCATATTCCATGCATTTAATGGTAAGGAGATAGTCCTTTCCTGGCCTATGCACCGTGTGCTAAACAACTGACCAAAGCACACTGACCGCTGAGCTCAGCGCCGGGAAGCAGATGTGATAGCTTCTCTGGTCCATTCATTTTGCTTGGAGCGATTGCGATGCATTTTCTCTCGTTGATGGAAAATGATTCATGTATTGTTTCCTTCCTGCTTTGGTTCGCGGGCCAAATTCCCCAGAGGCATTTCCTATCGTAGCTTAGCTAACTCTTAAAGGAAATAGAATGTAGCAACAGTAAAATATAACCAGATATTACTATGTTTTAGACTTTAATGTTTTGTTTTTGGTGCTTTTGTTACCTTTGTTCTCACTTTAGGAGATGTCACATCTATATTCCTAGCAGAACTACCCACAAATAAAAGAATATAACCTGCCCGTACAGCTACATATATTCTCTGTAGCCTGTGTATTTTTTCATAGTGCTTTTTAATATATCAAGCTGACATCTCTGATGGTGATTAAGCTGTTATGAATTATGTAAGATAAACTGAAGTGAAGTGAAACCCAGAACCAAAGGCTCCTATACATCACCATGGGACTGGCCGAGCCTGCCGTAGAAATCTCACCTAGAACCTTCAAGGCCATATCAACAGCCGCTAACTTCAGAAATCCTTCTCGACCCTCACCGAGCAGATCCTTTGTGCCCCCTGCTGAGATTTCCTAGCTCGCCCCTTGTCTGCATCATTCATTTGGCTCTCATTTTCCATTCTACCCCGTGCATTCCTTTGCTTTGTGTTTACATAAAAGTGTATTGTAAACTCTTTCAGAACTAGGACCTTACTTTTTTTGAAAAAAAAGGAATCCAAAAAGTATGTATTGTGTGATGAAATTTTTCCCTGTCTTGTTGATTAATAGACAGTGAATCCAACATTCTCTGCTGGAGATATAGTGTGAATAAGGCAGATGGGGACCCTGCCTTTGATTGGAAATAATTACCCCAAGTTTTCCTCCTTCCCACTCTATGTGTACATGCTGGGGAGTTGAGTGGGAGAATGTAAGAAGAAACTGGGAAGGAAAGGAAAGTGGGTAGTTAGAAGAAACAGAACGAGTTTTTGGAAAGTGCCGACATTGCCCCAATTCTCATTTTCTCATTTTCTCAATACATTTTAGAAGTTGAAAACATGGGTTCTGGAGTCAATCCCCTGCTTGTGTTCAAATTCCCACTCTGCTTCCTTTCTGAGTGACCTTGGACTTATTTAAATTCATGAAGTATCAATTTCTGCTATGAATACAGTCAAACACATCAAATTAGATGATGTTGGGTGCCTCCCTCACAGTCTGTGCTCAGTGGCAGTGGTTATTAACTCTTTTATTATTTTAGCTACTGTTATTTTTACATGCACGACTCTAAGGAAGACGGTGTCCAGGACGCCTGGAATAGGGCAGAGACAGCCCAGGCTGGGAATGTGCTCAGGGGTGTCCTTTCCCAGATGGTAGAACAGGCTCCAGGCTCCCTGCACGCCTCTGAAGGGAGGGCTGGAGCCTTTCACATCTGGGCTTACTCTGACTGCTGTGGGCTTTCCAGCGCTCCCCTTCTGCTGGCCATCCCCCCGTTGCCCACGGTAAGCCTTACTAATGGGAACATGTGAAAGGAAAGATACATTTCTTTCCCTCTTTGGCCTGCTGGTTGTAAATTTACTTAGATCTGAGGGGAAGAATCATGTCCAGTATTTTGCAGCTTAAACTTTCCTGGCTAGAGCTTTATTTTCTCCAATACTAACAAAATGGATTTTCTTTCCCCCCGACCCTCTCTTGTTAATAGGGTGCTGAGAAAATTTTGTCAATGAATGAATCAGGAGAACTGCAAGACCTCTTGACCAAAATTGAGGTAATTGTGCTTTTAGCAACTTGTTTTTGGTAATCAAAATGTGAAGCACATTCTGATTGTAACTGAGTTTTCCTCCTTGAATTTTCCCATGTTCTTACACATATGTAACGATACATATGGCAGTTTTAATTTGATATGACCTGCCATTAAAGTTGCTCTAGCAAGAGTGGCTTTAGTGTTAGTTCCTAACAACCTCATAGTATTAGGTGAAAATCCCAGCCTGCTTTATTAAGAGCCTGATTCTCTAATAAAGGTGATGTTGATGAGGTGTTTCAAATCAAACACTTTGTCTTAAAGTACATTTAATATTTTTTATGTAAATTAGTTTATTTTTCTCATGGGTCATTTTTAAATATTACAAAAATTGATTTCTATAAAGTGCACATTTAAGTTTTGTTCCTGTACTGACTATTACAGCATCAGAGAAATACTTATTCAAATACACAATGAATCAAGTCAGTACTAGTACAGAAAGTCCCTACAATTTCTCTGCTAAGCTTATGTTTCTCTATGTGTAGGAAGGCCATGTATTTTATCATGGAAACTGGGATACTTTGAAAGTGCAAAGGGATTTATAATTTTTCTGGGATAGCAAACATGAGCCTAGGTGTTTCCAGGTAAACCAGGCAGTCTGCTTACCTGGAGTCTAGTATGCATGCCCCTCCCAGCTCATCCTGGTCTACTCTCCTTTGCTGACCTTGTTTTTCATTGTCTCCCATTCCTTCCACTTTAGTTAAAACAAAGAACTCTTTGCGTTTTATTCCTGCCATTCCTTTGTGCAAGCTGTCCTGTCTGCTTGGAAAGCTCGTGTTCCAATTCCTCCTTCCCCTCCATGGTCCTCGAGGCCCATCTGCCATATCACTTCTTCCCCAGATCATTCCCATCTCTCCCCCCTCAGAATTCCTCTGGCCCTCTTTTCGTTAGGTGCTTTTCAAAGCATTTTGATTTTTGCATGACTTTTCCTTGGGTATTTGATTCATGTTCCAAGTGAATTCTGTGCTCCTTGGTTTTATTCAGATCATGTTTCATATTGTGACCTTCTCAGAGGGACAAGCAAGGTGCGTATGCACTTGACAGTTTAAAACTCCTTTTGAAAACCTCAATGGGAGGAGCTAATTTCTTTCCTTTTGTACCTGTATCCTACTCCAACTGCATGGAACCATTAATTTGGGTGAATATGTGTTTTTTTATTCACATGAATTAAGTCGGTTAATGTGTATTATTTTCTGTGCACTTTTTAAACTTATTGAATCTATGTTATGAAATACATGTAATTTTGTTCCATATTATTTTCTCCAGGCACTGTGTTTTTTGGTACCATCTATATTGCTGTGTGAACATTTAACCTGTTTCTTCTACGTGCTGTGTAGTTCTGCAGGATGGCAGTGTTCCATAGAACTTTCTTCGGTGATGGAACTGTTACATCTGTGCCATCTAAACGAGTGGCCATTGCTGCCTGTGATTATCTAACACTCAGAGTGTGGCTAGTGCGACTGAGGACTTAAATTTTGAATTTTATTTAATTCTTGATTTACATTTAAGTTTAAAGAGCCACACGTGGCTCACAGCTTCTGTTTTGGATTGAGTAACTCTATGAGGCCCTCCTAGTATTTTCTTATCTACCCTCTTGTCCACTGATGGACACCCCGACGAACCCCAGCTCCTTCCGTCAAACAGACAGTGCTGCAGGGGACAGTCCCGAACAAGTTCCCTCTGGGTTTCCCTGGAGTAGAGATTGCTGCTTCCAAGCTGATGCATAGACTTGGTTTTCCAGGAAGTGCCAGATGGCTTTTCGGAATGGTTGCACCATTCAACACCTCCTCCTATAGAGAAAGAGGTTTTGTATGTTCCTGCGTTCCTGACAATTAAGTTACACTCTTCTCTAATTTTGTCAGGGTAGTAGGCAAATTGCTTTATTGAGCTATATTGATGTATTTTTTAATTTATGTTTTTCTGATTACCACTGAGTTTGGACATTTCATTGTATACTTGTTAGATTTTATTTTTTTTTACAACTTATTCTTCTGTAAATTGTGCGTTCTTATACCTTGCCTATTAAACGTCTTGGACTTACTTTTTTGGGTTGATTTTCAGAAGGTCCTTCTATATTCTAGATGTTAAATTTTTGTTGGTTTTAATCATTGCAATGTTACCTTCTCTTTGTTCAGCTTTTTTGTGGTATTGTTCATGCAACAGAAATTCTCTACTGTAATTAAAACCATCATTTTTCCTTATGTTTGTGTTTTTGAATTTTTACTTATGAAACACCTTCCACCTTAAGGTCAGAAAAATATTGTCTCATGTTTTCTTATATTGAATTTATTATTTTTCACATATAGGTCTTTAATTCATGTGAAATCCAATTCCATTTTCTTAACATATGATGATCCAGCTTCTGAATTCATCTACTAAATTATTGCTCTGTTGTGTTGATTTTATATTAAAATAAATCTCCTTATATACTTGGGTCTTTATCTGAGCGCTATAGTAAGTTCCACTGGTAGGTTGTTTTTTGTACCAAATCATACTGTTTTTCTTTTTGTGGTTTAATAACAACTTTCAGATTCCTACAAGGTGAATCTCCCACATTACTCTTCTTAAAGGTTGGTGATTGACTTAGCTATTCATGGGCTTTAGTTTCTTTGAGTCTGTAATTCTTTAATTCTACAACTTTATTAATAGCACCAACTTATATTAACGTAACTTATCTCTCGCAGCTCAAAATATTTTGAAAAGAAGATTTTGTTATCTTCATTAAGTGTGTCTCCATTCTACTGATGACATAACAAGGCACAGACATTTAAGACTATTTTGATGTTAAAAAGAATGGGATAGTACTGGTTTCTAACGTTATAGGAGTTTTAAGGTGCTATAGCTCTGTTTGGCTGCTTTGCTTATATAACCAAACTGGTAGAGAATTTGAAGCCATTTGAGAAAGCCCTGGACTCTGTCTGTGAAATGGGATGAGGATTAAGACAAACTAACCCAAATAAGGGACTGGCTCTGGAGAATCAGTTGGAGGAGCCAAACGAAGTGAGTAAGAGTTGCAATATTCAGATCCACACCCATTGCATTCTTCTGGTTGGCTTTTGGCAATGGAGCAGGAGTTAAACGTTCATGAGGTAGGACGCATTGGAGACTTTACTCTGTAGCAAGTAATATTCTTGGTATTTTATGTATTAAGTCTTTGAAACCTCACAACAACTCTGCAAGGCAGGTTCTAATATTATCCCTATTTTGTCAGCAAAGTAATGGAGTCACCGAAGGTTGAATCACTTGCATAAGAGCTTAGACAGCGTTCAGTTTATGATTCCACTCAGCCTGACTCCAGAGCCCATGATATTAACCATGGATCTATGCTCTCATCACTCTTGAATTTTGTGTCATGTAGGTTTCTGGGAGATATGACCATAGTGGCAGGACCCAAAGGCCAGGTGAGAAGTTTACTGGGAGGTAGATACAATATGAAGTCCAGGGAACAGATGGTTTTAACACTGGGGTCTGAGACTTATGGTGCATCATCAAAGAGATGCAAATTGGTGATAACTTTAGAGAGAAATCAGACAGATTCTATCCAGTTTTAATTTGCTGATACTTGTGTGCTACATAGTAGACTTGACTGTCCTGGTCCTGGTAATTCAGGCCCAGTAATCCCAGGTGATGATGAGGGAGGATGCTAACAGTTGCAGCTGGGCCATCAGAAATAGTGTCGGCAAATAATTTAAAGTTTTCTAGTCCAAAAATCTTAGCATCTTTCTCTTCTGAGTGGAAATTGCTCTGGGAAGATGAGTGGGTCTGATTCATTAGTGAAAATTGTCCGTAGCCTCCAACATGAAGAGCTGGCCAAAGGCCACAGAAGCAAATGGAATATGGTGACCGCTGGTATGAGATCGGGTTCAGTAAGGCTAGCTGTACCAATGCAAGCTCTGGCTCCTGAGGAAAGGGGTCCTCCCCACAGAATAGGAGCCGCATGTGGACACAGATTCTTGTCTACTTTGTTCTGTTCTTCACCGCTAGTACCTAGAACAGGGGTTGCAAATAATGGGCACTCAGTAAGCATTTTTGAGTTGAATCCTTTTTTATCTAAGGTGTTATTATTATTTTTTTTTGAGAAGGCAAAGCAGTTTATTGATGCAAGAGATGAGAAAAATCATTATTTAATGTAGGAGAATGCTTGGGCAAAAATGATGAATAAAAACATCATTTTTAAGGTTAAATTTATTTATTATTATATTTATGTATTTACTTATATTAATAAACAGGCTACAGATCAGAAGAAAAGAGGTAAGACTTTCCCTGATCCTGCTGGTGTCCACACAGAGAAAGCAAGGGAGCCTGAGGTGTCTTAGCAAACACTTTGTACTGGCAGATACTGGGTTAAAGTTCTCAGTTGGTAGAGAAGATCTAAGTAAGTTTTTGCCTTGCTATTGTTTTGAAGGACCTGAGCAAACATTTTGTTGTCATTTCTGGTGAGATTGCCAACATAGTGTCCATTTTCTGACTGATTCTTCCCTGAAGGCCGAAGATTACTAATTTGTTGTTCACATAAAATAGAGGTAAGATGTCCAGCAACACACTGAGGATGCTAGAAAGGCCCAGGCTGTCTGTACAACACATCCAAGCTGTCCTCAACCCCTCAGGAGAAGCACCGTTCTATATGATGCCCCCTCCCAGTGGGGAGATGTCCACAGCCGGTTCAGACTACAGTCTCAGAGCACCACCTACTCACTGAGGAAATCAGGCCATGTGTTCAGTCCGCTGCTCTCTGAAATCTGAACATCTTTTTAAGTAGGTTTATGGCAGTATATCCCATTGGGTTCAAGAATCAGACTCATACATTCAAGCTCATCCATTGAGTGTCATGAGCTACAAGTTTCCTGTGTCTGCATTTTGTTCAGTGGCTTCTTTCGCAACTCTGCTAATTGATGACGCCACCATCTCTATTCTGCTAACTATTCATTAGCAGCGTGGTCAGACAGAGAGGTGTTAATTAGCTACTTAATAAGCATTTGCTGAATTGAAATGTTGACTATAGTTTAAAGCAAAATACAGGGACGAAGCAAAATCAGGCAGAGATGATGACACGTCAAGTGTGCACTCTTGGACAATTTGTTGTGTGGATTAAGTCCACTTCATAGACAATCTGGATGATGAGGTTTATTGTCACAGAGACTCAGATAAGTTGCTTCCTCATTGGTAGAATGCTTAAGGGACTTTCAAGCTCTTCTGGAATAAGATTAGATGATCTGAGGTTAAGAATAACAAGTGCACTTATTTCCTGATATTGAAGAAGATACTGAAGATTATTGATCTTAGCACCCTATTTCTATATCAGATAGCAGCAAAACCTTTTTATTTTTGAAATTTGAGTTTTTGCTATCAAAAAAACCCCATTTTATTATCACTTATGAACTCCACATTTGTATCTTTGTCTTGGACATTTATGAGAGATTTGGGAGTTCCTGTTGCTTCAACTCAGATGACTGCAGTATGGAACAGACTTTTTCAAAGATCTAAGCTTAGGGCTAAGAGCTATCTTTTATAGAACAGGGAAGTGTCTGTTTCATGACTATATCCCTAATGTATTGCACAGTGCCTGGCAGTAGACACTCACTAAGTATTTTTTAAAAGTCCTTAAGCAAGAATATGTGAACAGAAAGAGATGAAACAGAAATACCTTTTCACTTTTTTAAAAATTGAGTTGTACTCCAAAGGGGTATGCTTCTACCCAAATCACTATTCAGAGGAGTGACATTCTGCAGATTCCATGCTCTGAGTGCTATTCTCAACTAAGTCTGCATAGATTCTCACTCTGCTGGGCACCAGGACACTGAAAAGTTACCCTAGATTCCTTAGTTGCTTGAAGGTCAAAGTCCTGAAGTAGACCTCTTCATTGAAAGTAGACCTCTTCATTGAAAAGGTATTTCCGTTTCATCGGTGTCTGGTCATCTAGTTGTTCATTCAACCAATCCAAGTATAATATGCTAATGATATGCTAAGACCACTCAGCCACTCACTATGATGTGCACTGACCATCAGGGGGCAGACACTCTGGATGGTAGGTTAGCTTGCTGCTGAGGTCCTGATGATCAGGACTGAGAGAGACAGGGTGGATATGCCCTGGAGCCCACCTATGGCCCCTCAGCTGGCCAACCTCCCGCATCCGTCCTCAACCCCAATCTTGCACCACTGGGGTCCCTTGGCCTGGCCTGCACCTTTTTGCAATTCAGGACCCCTTGGGAGATTTAGAGAGCCAGTTTCTACCTGATCTTGCAGGTCAGGCCGAGGGACCCCATTGGTGGACCGGGCCTCTAGTCTAATATAAGCCAGCTTATTTTCTCTATAAGGAACTCTTTGAGATGGAGCCGAAGTTCCAGTGCAACAAAAGTGCTCTTTGAAGGAGAAGGCTAGGCATAACAGGATTATTTATCTTTATTAGAAGACCAAATGGAGGAGATCATATGGAAAATAGAGGCTCGGTGCACAAAATTCGTGCATGGAGTGGGGGTGGAGGGTGGGTGTGGTGTCCCTCAGCCCAACCTGCACCCTTTCCAATCTGGGATCTCTTGATCCAGGTGGGATTGGGCCTAAACGGGCAGTCGGACATCCCTTTCACAATCCAGGACTCCTAGCTCCCGACCTCACGCCTGGCGATTGCCCCTAACCACTCCCCTGCCAACCTGATCAATGCCTAACTGCTCCTGTACTAGATTGATTGCCCCTAACTGCCCTCCCCCTTCCAGGATGGTCCCCCCAACTGTCCTCCCCTGCAGGCTTGTATCCCCCCAACTGTCCTCCCCTGCAGGCCTGGGTCCCTTCCAACTGCCCTCCCTTGCAGGCCTATGTTCCCTTCAACTGTCCTCCCCTGCAGGCCTGGGGCCCCCCCAACCATCCTCCCCAGCAAGTTTGGGTCCTCCCCAACTTCCCTCTTCTGCCAGCCTGTTCCCCCCTAACTGTCCTCCCCTGCAGGCCTGGGTCCCCCACAACT
>PVJC01035359.1:0-18309 GCA_004026665.1 Murina feae
TTCAAAATAAATTATCACATGGCACAAAAATAACACTTAGAAGTAAAATTATACACTCTTTCTTACAGTTGCCAAAGTAAAAGTCCATGATGAGTAAAACTTGAACAAAAAGGCACAACTTCTTTATTGTATAACCCAATATTTTTTATCATAATTCAAGTATTTTTTGAGTTACACCTTTGAAAGTCCTAACTGCATTTCCTATTCAGGAACCAATATTTCATGCATATAACATAATATTCTGTATAGAAAGGCAAACTATCATTCTGACTAGTCACATAAGTAGATATGGCTGACAATGTTCCACTTTCATTTATTTAAGTTTATGAATATTGTTTAGCTTTTGATAATGTTCAAGATATTTTGTACCCAAATTTAGTTTTTCTTATGTGAAGCTTATAATGTGAGTAGTGTCTACAACATTTAGGTATCAACTCTACTCATGTGGTTCCAAGAGCTTGTCTGTTATGATTTCCATGTTATATTTTGAATTATTTATAACTAAGAAACTATGTAGCATGACTTAAATGACTTATTATGGAACAGAAATCACATACTCAAAAAGCTACAGGGGTCATTCCATTATACAATTATCAAAGAAAAAACATATAAGAAATGAAAATAAGAAATTGTGGCGCTTTATGAAAACAAGCAACTGCTGTTCTGAGAAGGTGAACTGTTGCTCTCTGGGAATATTTTGGTCAGATATTCTTACTTTTGGAAAGGAACAAAAAAATTCCTTTTTATGTGAAATAGCTTGATTTTCAGTATTTTTACTTAATTTAACTTTTAAAGAATGGTGTGCGAAACACAAGTGAAATATCTTTCTGGTTCCTTTCACTGACAACTAGCTTGCAAACTGTTATAGAGCAAATGAGGATGCTTGTGCCACTGTATGTCATTACTAAAAGTATGATAAAGACATTACAGCCATCTGCCAAGTGATAAGATCATTATCTGAGAAATTTAACAGAATGATAGGAATTGCAGTGTTATCTCAATAACATAAAATGCTTCTGTTAGGATATCACTGTATTATGGTAGAGATTTAATTACGGTATGGTGCTATATGGACACAGTCTTGTGATTGGTGCTGTGATTTCTCTATTCAAGTAATATTTTAGTCTTCTGGAATAGTCATCTCTATTTTAGAGTTTAAAACTAAGGAATATCTAATATTTCTAAAAGAAAACTTAAAATATTTTTGTAACATAAATCAAGAATTTTTTTCACAATTATGAGTATGAGTAGAAAATACTTTAAAGAGCATTTTTTAAAAAACCACGATTTTTATTTTATTTTATGCTCAGTTCATATTTCCTAAGAGTGTGTGTGTGTGTGGGGGGGGGGTGTTTAAGCTTAGTCTTTCACAGCAATGGAAATATCACGGAAAGAATATTATTGGCATTCGTGGTCACAAAACTAAGTTTTTCTTTTCATTGAATTTATTGGGGTGACATTGGTTAATTATACTACACAGATTTCAAGTTTTGATGGTCAAATGCTTATTTGGAAAATGTAGTCTTTAAAATGTTCTTGAAGTATTTCAGGCTTTCTCTTTTTCATCCTTAATTAGTTGCTTTGATTTAGCCAGAGCTTTACCTCTACTCAAAAAGAATTAAGTTTAGATTGGAATCATAATATAGTGATCATTTTCCATACATTGTAATCCCAACAGTTTTTTAATCACATGATTTTAATTTTTTTCTATTGACTCAATAGTTTGATTCTAAATTTATTGTTCACTGCAAATCTTACCTTTATTCCCAAGTTTACAATGAGAAGTGATTATGTTGACTAGAAATTGGCTCTATAGAGTAGCAATGAATCCTATACATTATTATATTTTTTATCAGATTTCCCAAAATAGAGCTATATAAACATCAGACATGGTCAATGGCACTTAAGATTCTACTTGCAAGTGTTTCTAGATGTATGAGACTGTGAAGAAAAGGGTAATGATGCCATGAAAAACTTAAAAATTTTTAAATACTTGGGATATTAGCATATATTAATATCACAAAGTTTATATATTTGAGACTTGCTAAGAAATATTTTATTTCATAAGCAGAATATATTCCTCATGAAGCATAAATATAGACTGTACAGTAGTAAAATATACTAGTTAACTACTATGGCATAAACCAAAATTATGGCTGCACTTTGACTAAGTAATACAAAATACGTCCAGCAAAATAATGAAGTATATAATATTCTTTATATAAATAACCATTCTTTTAAAAATCACTTATGCAATATGAAATTTAATATGACTGTTGGCTTTGAGCTCAGAAACCCAACTGAAATTAGCTTGGGCCAAAAGAAGGAATTCATCGATGCCATAATCATGTGTTACCAAAAGGCTGTGGATTTAACTTAATTCACACATAGGAATTATAGGAATGACATTGGGAATAGCTCTTTCCTCTCTCTTTTACTGCTTTTTTCTGAATGTTAGTTTAATCTTAGCTAGATTTTTGTCTTTTGACAACTGGCAACTCTTGAGGTGTAAATCTAATAGTTCGATGGAAATAGTTGAAATAACTCTCAGCCCCTTTCATCTCTCATTTAATGGAAAAGAATGCTAAGAAGGTTCTCTGGCTGGTAACTGATCTGAATCACTATTTGGTAGATGAGATTTAAAAGTTGCCAGGCCATTAATTCTACCCATATTTTACTTAGTGATGCTTTTAGGCATGAGATTTAGTATCTCTAAGAAATCTCACTTGGTGTCAAGAATAATACCGCCCATCTTGATGAGAGGGACCACAATATTTGCTCTTTCCAGAGTAAGTGAGCTGCAGTTAGGGTGAAAAAAGGTGAAGGGATTAAGAACTACAAATTGGTAGTCACAAAATAGTCCTGAGGATGGAAAGTACAGCATGGGGAATATAGTCAGTAATATTTTTTAATAACTACCTATTGTGCCAGGTGGGTACTTGAAAAATGATAGCAGCACAATTTACCAAAGCTAATATTTGGAAATGCCTAAGTGCCAATCAGCGGATAAGTGGATCAAAAAACTGTGGTACATCTATACAATGTAATACTATGCTGCTGTAGAAAAGAAGGAACTTTTACCATTTGCAACAGCATGGGTGGACTTGGAGAGCATTATGCTAAGCGAAATAAGCCAGTCAGATGAAGATAAATACCACATGATCTCACTCATTTGTGGAATATAATGAACAACATAAACTGATGAACAAAAATAGATCCAGGAAATAGGAACATCAAACAGACTGTCAAATCTAAGAGGGAAAGCAGGGAAGTGGCGGGGGGTAGGGGAGAGTTAAGAGATCAACCAAAGGCCTTGTATGCATGCATATAAGCATAACCAATAGACAAAGGCACTAGGGAGGTGAGGGTATGTGCTGGGAGGTGGGGGGGACAGCCAGGGAGAGGTCAATGGGACAAAAAAAAGACACATGCAATGTTTTAAACAATAAAAAATTTAAATTAAAAAACAACAACAAAATTCAGCCTGTTGAATTTTATATCTATTCATAATGAAATCTCCTAGCTACTCAATAATAAAGAAGGTTTGCTTCACCTTGAAATACAAAAACTAAAAAGTTACTGAAAATAATACTGAAAAAATGTAGAATTGTAATATTTAAAAGTAAATTTTAAAAAGCTTACTATTACAATGTAATTTAGAAAATACTAGTCAGGAAAATTTGATGGGTCTATAATAAATTATATCAGGATAATATCCTACATAATAAAGAGGTAATATGCAAATTGGCCATCGCTCCAACACACAAGATGGCTGATGCCTGTGTTCAAAGATAGCATCCCCATGTGGACACCAGATGGCCTGCAGGGAGGGCAGTTGGGGAGGACCAGGCCTGCAGGGGAGGGTTGTTGGGGGGGAACAGGCTGGCAGGGGAGGGTAGTTAGGGGGGACCAGGCTGGCAGAGGAAGGCAATTGGGGATGAACAGGCCTGTAGGGGAGGTCAGTTGGGAGGTATCAGGATGGCTGGGGAGTGAAGTTGGGGGAGATGAGGCCTGTACACCTGTGGGATTGGGCCTAAACATCCCTGGAGGGGTCCCAGTTTGGAGAAGGTGGAGGCTGGGCCGAGCGACACCTCCTGCCCCAGTGCACAAATTTCATGCACTGGGCCTCTAGTCTATACTAATAAAAAGGAAATATGCTAATTAGACTGGACATCTTCAGGACATTCTTCTGGACAAAGTCATTGAGGCAGGGCCTGAGGCAGGTGGTTAGGGGCAATGAGGCCTGGAGGGAAGAGTAGTTGGGGGTGATCAAATTGGCAGGGCAGAGCAGTTAGAAGGATCAGGTAGGCAAGCATTCCGGATTGGAGCCTGTGCAGGTCAGGCTGAGGAGCCCCTACCCCTCCTTGCCGTGCTTGAATTTCATGCACTGGGCCTCTAGTAGAGAAAATATTATTTCAGAAGTTATAGTTTATTAAGAAAGAATATACTTCTAAAGAATTTATGTACTTAGATAATTTCGCTAAGTTGTGTGAGTGTGTGTGTATTGTGAATAAACAGCATTTTTACACATTAACAACAAGAATTTAGAAAATTCATAAAAGCTTTCTTACCTTAAAATTACTATTTCAGAAATCATCAGAACTATGAGGTATTTGGGGAAAAAATCTATTAAAATTTTGTGTTTGCTTATAACATTTATAAAACTTTATTGATACTAAAGCATACAGAACATTTGTGTATGAGAGGGTTCATTTTATATTAATTTGGAAACAGCCTAAGTGCCCATCAGCAGATGAATGGATTAGAAAACTGTGGTACATCTACACAATGGAATACTATGCTGCTGTAAAAAGGAAGGAGTTCTTAGCATTTGCAGGCGTATGGATGGAACTGGAGAGCATAATGCTAAGTGAAATAAGCCAGTCAGTGAAAGAAAAATATCACATGATCTCACTCATCTATGGATAATAATAACCACTATAAACTGGTGAACAAAAATAGACACAGAGGCAGAGCAGCATCAAACAGACTATCAAATTACAGCAACAAGGACAGGAAGGCTGGGGGGGGGAGCATAATAGATCAACCAAAGAACTTTTATGCATGCATTTAAACATAACCAATGGACACAAAACATGGGGGGGGGCAGGTAGGGGAGGCTGGGAAGGGCAGGGGGAAAAAAGAGATATATGTATTAATCTTTGTAATACTTTTTGCAATAAAAAATGCCAAAAAAAAGAATAAATAACAAAAATGCAAAAATATATAAGCACAACTCAACAAAACATTTTGTGAGTGAATATATGTAATGTAGCAAAAATATGTACTTGGTAATCATGGGCATTGATGTAAGGATAATAATTTCCTCTGGATAACAAATAAGGCAACATAAATTGATCTGGATTTAACTTTAAATGTAATGGTATTTCATCAGATGGATAAATAATTTTTTCTTAGTATTTGATGATATTCCATTATTTGGTTGCAGGATTCCAGGGCAGGAGGAATAGGGGAAACCGAGACAGGACAATTAGGACAGGACCAAACAGTATGAATAACGTGCAGCTGGTCTGAAACAACAAACCACTACGTTCCCCAGACAAGGACGCTCTGAGAGCAAATAGTTAAAGACCTCCCTAATGAGAGAACAGCAGGGGAAAAGGGGCAAGGAAAAAAGGACACTTTTCTTCCCTAAGTAGAGAAGCCAGCAGTCTTGGGGCTCGGCAAGATAAAATTGCCAGGATTCTGGGAAGATCACAACAAGAAAACCTTGAGACTTTATCTGCACCAAGATACTCAGCAAAACAATCTTCTGAAACCTACAGACTGGAGGAGGGTATACTCCCCCTCGGACTTGCTCCAGACATTCGCTTTCCTGGTGCTCCAAGCCTGACGCAATAGAATCGCTTGCTTTGTCTGCTTTTTCAATAAAGGTGCATGCTTTAATTGCTTGAATACATTGGCTTTTCAAGATGCAGTCAGGGTCTCTCATATAAATTCGTTTATACAAGAAGACAAGGATCGAGGTTGGGACAGCCATCTCCCACTAGCTCAGGGGGCTGTCCTGTCTGATACCATCTCTCTGGTGTCAGTGAGAGGTGCCTATAACAATTTTATGATTTCTTTCTTTCTTTTTTTTTTTTTTTTTTGCTCAGATAAAATTAATTACTAGTCTAATTTTCTTTTTGTTGAAAATTATACCAGTAATATATAAAGTTATCACTCTAACTCAGTCTTTGTGCATTGCATTTAAATATCTAAGTAGTCTTACTGTTCATCAATACTGAAAATTTTGTAGTGTCTTACTTTTGTACATGCTTCACTCATTTTTTACTAGTTTTACAGAAAGTATATTAGATGTGATTGTATATATGTTCACTGTTCTCTTTTATGCTTCTGTTTTTCTTAATGGTTCCTGAAAATTTATTTACTTACATCAGTTCGTTGAAACAGATTTTTTTGTTTTGTTTGTATAGTGTTTTTTCTCTCTCACTTATCTTTGGAAAGCTTTTATGTCATCTAGCTTGCCATTTTGTCAAGATGCTCTTCAAAACTTTAGTATGTTCATACATATATTTGATTGAGAAAATATATTTTTTTCATAATATATAAGTATTTTATTAATTTTAAATGTTTTTGTTATATCTTCTTATTCTTTTCTAGTAAGAGTAATATAAAGTTAATCAAACCATTTTAAATTAAAAATTTTCGAAATTTTTGAAATTTAATTTAAATAAAATGTATGAATAAGTGTATCAATCTGAAAAACAAGCACAAATTTATTCATCTATTATTTACAGTGTAGTTCAGTTAGTAATAAAAATGATGCAAGTTTTTTAATAATTAATTTTTGTCATTTTGTCAGGGAACTTGCCATCAGTTGACTTGAACAAATACATACCTACCTAAACACATACACAAAAACCTACATAAATACCAAGATAAACTTGTGTATGATAATCACATAAAGATAAATATATTAAATAATAAAGTCTTTAATATTTTCTTCTCTATTATTTACTGTATATGTATATGGTTAAAGATTAAAAATTATTGTGTGAGTTGATTTACATTTCTAGTCATATATTTACATTTCAATTGCAGGAAATATTTTAAAAATCATTTAACAAACAATTAGGAAATGGAATTTTTGTGAGAGTTTCTAGGATTGTAATAGCAAGGAAAAATATTATAATTTTGTTGTAGAGGTAATACATTTGGACATTTTTTTACCAAAGATACAAATTATTACATTAGATATATTTATTATGAAGCCAATCAATATTCCTTTAATTTTTTATGGCATCAAATTTTGCTAGATTTTAAAATAATGCAAAATAAATCCTCATCCTGATGGGAGACCTTTAAAAAGGACAAAAATGTCCTATATTGAGCTTTAGACTTGTCAGGAAATGAGTTTAACATTGTAACAAACCAGCTAAGGAGGAGAAATTTACTAGTCTCAAAGGACCCACAGCATTCTTTTTTTCTTTTTTCTTTTTTAGGTGACTTTTAAAGGTCTTTCTTGGGAAGAAGATGTAGAAGACTAAGGAATAAAGAACCGACTGCTCATGATTCACACTAATAAAACAGTAGAGACAGAATTCATGAACATATTACAAATTCACAAAAAGCAGCTCAGCTAATTCCTCCAAGGTGAAATTTATAGATTTCTTTGCTGAAGGAGATAGCTAGGGAATGATAAATTGCAGTGCTCCTAGAAATGAGACTAGAGTCTTGGTTCCATATTCTATTGTGGGATCTTTTAAGATCTTTGTGCAGGCCCTTGAGCATTTTTCTGTGAGTGGATTTCCCCTTTATTATGCTATAGCATAAATCCCAGAAAAGTATAGACAGTGCTATACTTTATGTTATGTATATACATAGAGCTCTCTGCAAATTGAAATACAAGAAGAATCTTCAGTTTTGGAGTGATAGATATAAATAAATGATATTACCTATACAAACCTCTCACATCTTCATATCTCATGCACACATCTTAACTGACAAGAAACCATTTGAGTAGACCAAAGGAAAAATTACACAAATGTTTCTCTTTTACAGACTTTTTGTAGAATCATAGACTTAAAGAAAGGACAAATATCTTCAAATATTGAGGCTAACACAATTTTCATCTAAAAGTTTCAGTTTAACCTAATGTTTAATAAATTTACTCTGAAAACAAAACAAAACAAAAAAATAGCATACAAAAAAACATTGCCATTTGTTTGTTTCAAATGAGAAAAACAAATTAGTCTATGAAAAATAAATCAACATATCTCAAAATCTTAATTATATGAATGTTTAACTTCTTTTATTTGGTGTAGAAACATTTATACCTACTAGTGGCCTGGTGCACAAAAATTTGTGCACTCGGCGGGCATCCCTCAGCCCAACTTGCTCCCTCTCACAGTCTGGGACCCCTCAGGGGATGTCCACCTGCTCGCATGCCTGGTCAGCCTGGGTGAGGGGCTGATGGCTGTTTGCAGGCTGGCCAAGTCCCCCAGTGTGGACCCTCACCCCATGGGGGTGTGGCCAACCTGGGTGAGGGGCTGAAGGCCTTTTTCAGGCTGCCCACAGCTCCCATTGACCCAACGTCCCAGTGAGGCAGGCTGGAATCAGGTTTCTGGGGTTTATTTATCTTCTATAATTGAAACTTTGTTACTTTGAGTGGAGGCCTAGGCAGGCAATGGAAACCTCCTGTTTGCTTCACCTCTGTGGCTTCTATAATTGAAATGTTGCTTGAGCAGAGGCCCAACCAGCCTAGTCAGGCAGTTGCAATGGAAGCCTCCTGCTTATTCCAGATCCGTGGCTGCCAGCCTCCATCTTGGCTGGTTAATTTGCATACAACCACTCTGATTGGATGAGAGGCATGGCTTTGCTGGTGGGCGTGGCTTAGGTATCTTGGAATGATGTCTCTGGATTTGATCTGTCAAGATATGTTATTTAGGTTGAATATGGAGAACATGTGTCCTTTTTACAGGAAGGGCAACAATATTTCAAAAGCTTTTCAGCAAATTGTGGACATTCTTGATTAATACAGCCAGCTGGACACATGGAGTGGTATTTTTACTATTTGTTAATACTGTTATATGAACAAAGCGTCACAGAGATCTGCCGAAGGTTCACTTGAGTCTTTACAGAACACTAACCAGGTAATTTATGTGAGGATAATCCTGAGCCTGGGGCAAGACTCACCAGAAATTAGCAGGCAGAACAATTCCGAAGCTCACACAAGGCTTAGAGTAGGCTGTGTGTCCACCAGCCAGAACAGAAAAATCTCATAACACATGAAGTGTTGGTTAAAGCATTCACTGAGTTATTGTCTTAACAATAGGGGGAAATTGGCCTTAAACTAAAAGCTGTTCTTGTCCAATCTAAGAAAAAGCAAAGGAAAATCTTGATAAGATCAAACAATATTTTATGCTGTATGTATATGAAGTATGATGTTTCCATAATATCTTTCATGTTTGGTGAATAAAATAAGAAAAAAGGAATTATAAAATAATGATAATTATCTTATTTTTGGTTAAAATTGAACTTACAGAACATACATTTTAGAAATAAAGACGTTAACCTTGCTCATGAAAATGTTATGTGAAGCTTTTTATTAGGTTGAAAAACTAAAAGATACTAAAATGCATATTTAATATCAATGAACTATGATTAGCCAATAAACCCATCATAAAATTAATAGCATTATTTCTTTGGGCTTTTCTGTTTTAGGTAATTAATGGAAGAATTTACCAGTTTCACAATAGTATTTTAGCTTCTAATCAGCTCTTTGCTACTTATTTGCATTTTATAGCATTTCACTAAGATCTTTATGAAATATGTGGTCTTCTGTTTAAGATTGTTGAGGATAAGAAATGTTCCACTCATTCTTGAATAATTCTAAAATTTAGTTACTATATCTACAATGAACTCTCTTTTGAATCTATTTAATTGAACCTTATAAACTGAATTAAACAGAAGCTGTTGTAATTCTTACTAAAGCACCTATGATTTAGAGTGCTAACATAAGTGTTGCCTTTTCATGCATTTGTCAACAGATTCAAAATATTGAAAACTAGAGGACCAGTGCACAGGATTCAGGCACTGGTGGGGGGTGTGGCCTGCAGGGATCTGCCCGCTGTGGGAGCACCACTCATCCTGGTCAGCCAAGTGTACCTCCCACTATGGGAGTGCACTGACCACCAGGGGGCAGCTCCTGCATTGAGCATCTGCCCTCTGTGGTCAGTGCGTGTCATAGTGACTGGTCGAGTGGTCATTCTGGTCATTCCACTGTTTGGTCACTGGAATTTTTATTATATAGGATAGTGCATTCATGTATTATTTTACCTTTTTATTAGAAGATGGATTGTATAATTTAAATAATGTTCCATAAATATACTTCATACAGAATATTACAAAACTCATCAGAACTATATTTTCAAATTTAGTTATTCTCATTTATAATGAGTATGCATGTGTGTGTGTATGTGTGTATGCATTTTCACTAATAAGAAAGGACACAGGTTGAAACAATTATATTTTTGAGGGATAAATCAAGTTCTGAAACCATTTAAATATTTAGATACTCTATTTTTTCTCCAGGCATGACACATCTGATTATGCACACTTTTTTTTAATTTTTCCAGTTAGTTCAGGAGCCTCATAAAACAATTTTAAATGTTTTATTTTGCTTTTCTATAATAGGGCAGTATTCAATGAAAAATGATTTCTACTCAATTTGCTATTATCAATGAGTTAACAATTAAAATATTTACTTAAGCAGCATTAATTTTATGTTCTTATATAATTTATATCTCAGAACATTATTACACGAAAAAATAAAACAATATCATAATTTTTTTTTATCTTATCATTCAGTGACCACATTTGTTAGCTATTGTGCAAGACTAGAGGGCCAGTAGCTTTCTTCTTTATCTATGAAACTAGAAGCTTGGTGTACAAAATTTGTACATGGATGGGGGCTGTTCCTCAGCTTGGCCTGCACCCTTTCTAATCTGGTGTCCCTCCTGCAGGGATCAGGACTAAACTGGCAGTTGGACAGCCCTCTCACAATCCAGGACCGCTGTCTCCTAACCACTTTCCTGCCTGCCAGCCTGATAGCCCTAACTGCTCTCCTCTGCCACCCTAATCACCCCTAACCACCTCTGCTTTAGCCCCACTGCCATGGCTTTGTCCAGAAGGATATCCAGTCTAATTAGCATATTACCCTTTTATTAGTATAGATAGAGGCCTGGTGCACAGGTGGGGGCCAGCTGGTCTGCCCTGAAGGGGGTCTTGGATCAGAGTGGAGGCCCCTTGGCAGGTGGGGTCAGCCTGGGTGAGGGGCCTTGGGCAGTTTGCAGGCCAGCCACACTCCAGTGCTGGGTGGTGGTGCCAGCCTGGGCAAGGGGCCTGGGGCAGTTTACAGGCTTGCCACACCCCTGATTGCCCAGCTGGGGTGGGGAGTCCCTGCTGGGGGGCAGGCAGGATCGGCCTGGGCGAGGGGTTTCCTGGGGTTTTCAGGCCAGCCACATCCCCATCAAGATGGGGGTCCATGCTGGGGAGTGTGGTTGGCCTAGGTGAGTGGCTAATTGCCTTTTGCAGGCTGGCCACACCCCCATTTGGGTGAGGGTTCCTGCTGGGAGTGGTGCAAGCCTGGGCAAAAGGCTGATGGTCATTTTAATGCTGGCCATGCCCCCATAGGGGTGAGAGTGGCTGCTCAGGGTGGAGCTGGCCTGGATGAGGGGTTGATGGCAATTTGCAGGCTGGCCACTCCCCTAGTTTTGTCAGGATGGACATCTGGAAGATGTCTGGTCTAATTAGCATATTACCCTTTTATTAGTATAGATGTTAGAAACTTGGGTGATTTTAAATTAAGCCATGTAATTTTTCTCATTTCTCAATGACTACAAGTAGGTTTAATACACATAAACAAAGAGCATATGATAATAGTAGTACATAGGCTTATTTATCTGAACAGTTTTTTGTTTGTTTTTTAGGTGCTAAATGGTTTGGGTCAGTTACCACTCAGAGAGATGTTCCATGCTGATAAATGAGTTAAATAAGACAATTTAATAATGTAAATTTTAAATCTGTATTAACTTACTTTTGTGCAAAAATGCTAAGGGAAAATTCAATTTTTTAAGTTCTTTTTGGAAAAAAAGAGGAATGATAAAGGATTTTGTTTTTTTACAATTTTTCTTTTCAGGTTACTGGGACTTGAGGGAAAATTGTGTCTCATATATACTCTCATCATTTCAAAATATCAAAATATCTTTACATGATTTTTATTATGTAGACTTTTGTTACAATGTATTTAGATTCATAGAAAAGTTGATAAGATAATACAGAGAATTCCTAAATATTCATACCTATATTACTCACTTATTATTAGACTAGAGGCCCAGTGCATGAAAATTCATGCACTAGAGGGGTTGTCCCTCAACCGGCCTGCCCCCTGTCACAGTCCTCAGGGGCAGGAGGCGATCTGGTGATCAGGGTAAGGCAATGCCCCATCATACCTCTGCTGCTGACACTGCCAGCATTGCAAGCCTCAGCCAGCCCTGGTTACGCGAGCCGCAGGGAGCCCTAGGCGGCTGGGCAGCTGCCATCCAAGGCTTGCCTGTGCCTCTGGCTGACCCTGGGCAGCTGCTGCCCTGTCAGGGCTGAGGGAACTGGGTGCCGCCATCTGAGAGCAGGGCAGTCAATTAGTATATTCCCTCCTTATTGGCTGCGGGTGCCGCCATCTTTTGGGACGGTGTGAGGATCAATTAGCATATTCCCTCTTTATTAGATAGGATTACTAGAGGCCCAGAGCATGAAATTTGTGCACGGGGTTGGGGGGTTCCCTCAGCCCAGCCTGCACCTTCTCGCAATCTGGGACCCTTTGGGGAATGTCTGACTACTGGTTTAGACCTGATCTCAGTGGGCCTAAACCAGCAGTGGGACATCCCTCTTACAACCCTGGACTGCTGTCTCCTGCCTGCCTGCCTACCTGATCACCTGTTACCACCTCTGCCTGCCTGCCTGATCGCCCCTAATCACTTACCTGCCTGCCTGATCACCCTAACCACTTACCTGCCTGCCTGATTACCCCTATCTGCCTATGCCTCAGCCCCCACTGCCACAGCTTCATCTGGAAGATTTAGCTGTCAGGTCTAATTAGCATGTTATGCTATTAGTATAGAAGATGGTACATGAGTTACAATTAATAAACTAATATTGGTACATTAATATTAAATAAAATCCATATATTGTAATTTTTGTCTAATTTCCTTTTTATGTTCCATGATAACATTCAGGATACTACATTAGATTTATCAGCCACATATCCTTAGAATACTCTTAGCTATAACAGTTGAATGTCCTTCAATTGAGATTTCCTGATATTTTTCTCATGATTAGATTGGAGTTATCAATTTTGGGAAGGATAAACATAGGCATAAAGTTTCATTTTCATCATATAAAAGGCCTAACCTGACAACATGATCATCACTTAATGTTAGCCTTCTACACCTAGCTGAAGTTCACTTGCCAATTTTCTCCACTGTAACATTATTCTTTTTCCGTTAATTTCCATATACTCTTCTTTGAAATGGAGTCACTATACACACTGTGTTTAAGGGGTACAGAATTATGCTTTTACTCTTTAAGGATAGAAAATTTTCCTAAATTATTAAAAATTCTTCTGCATGGGATATTTATCTCATTAAAAACAATTTAGTCAACCATAGCAGTGTGGAGAAATTGATATTTATTTTAAAGTTGGGGAATAGCCCAATGCTACTTTATTTATTTCATTCCTCAAACTTTTCTAGTTTTAGCCACTGGGAGCCCTTTCAGTTGGCTGCTGTGTTTCATTCTGTGTAGATTATATATATATATATATATATATATATATATATATATATATATATATATATATATATATATTTCATCAATGTATATGTGTGTGAGTGTGTGTATTTTACATTTGAAAATTTACCAGGCTCATCATTTTTATATCCCACCCGAGATTTAGAATCAACAATTTATCTAAGCAGCTCCAGTTCCTTTTATTGGAGAAGATCAGTCAAAACCAAGAGCTGATTGCTAGTTGTGTTGTTGCTACTGAGTCATCATTTATTTTAGGTTTTCTCTTCTGACGAATCAAGGATATATATACCTCTACACAAATATATAACACATACACAAATATATAACTATAAATATTTCTAGGTAAATATGAAAAGCTAAACGCGAGTTTTTTCTGATGTCTTCAACTCTTATCTATTGCCAGATAGATCACTCTAAGGTCCTTCTCTTACTAATCCGAAATAAGCCTTTCACTATCTGTCATTCATTTATTTAGTTGTGTAAACCAAGTAGATAACTATGTATAATGCATCACTATTAGAAATGGGAACTCATGTCTTCATGGGCAGCACTGTTTACAGCTATATTACTGTTCTCTGAGTTGTTCCTTTGTGTTTGGTCTTATAGATACCAACTATTTCCAGGTAAGTTAGATGGGCATCTCCCCCTCCCCCCCCCATCTCCCAAACTAAGGCTGTTTCATACATTTGAGATTCAGTTAGATTCTTCTGTCACAGATTATACTCTTTCCTGTGGTCTCTAGCCTCCTAAATGGTTTTAAAATACTTGCATGTATTAGAGTTTATTTTTGTGATGCAAAGTGGTTTGGGTTTTGTCAAATATATAATACTAGGGGCCCTCATCCCTGCCTGTGCCCTCTCACAGTTTGGGACCCTGGAATCCATTGGGGCACATAGCACACATGGAGGGCATGCCTCCGTGTGTGCTGTGAGCCCCGTTTGCACCAATTTCCAGACCTCAGCCTTGGGGCGGAGCTGGCTCAGTCCTTCCATCCCCGAGGCTGCCTTGCCGCCTGTAATCCGCAACCAGATCTATTTCAGGCCTCCATCGCCAGCGCCCTGCTCCTCCCCTCGCGGTTGTGGCCTGTGCGTTGCACAGCTTCTCCCGGGCTGCGGCCTCTGCCATCTTGGCTGGGCTAATTTACATACAGCTGCTCTGATTGGCTGGTGGGTGTGGTTTACCCATCCCAAAAAGATGGTTAATTTTAATATTATGGTTTTATTAGTTTAGATCATATATACATGATTACATATATACATGATACATTGATAAGTGCCTTATCAATCCCCGTAACCTTTCTTTGCTGGTCTTTCTTTTGTCCCCAAACCTCTGATAACCACTGATTTTTTACTGTTTCTATAGATTTGTTTTTTCCAGAATGCCACATAATAGGAATCACAAACTTTATAAGCTTTTTAGTCTGTCATCTTTCCCTTAGATGCATTTACATTTCTTTTATAATTTTTTGTGGCTTAATAATTTATTTTATCAGTAAATGAGTTGTATGGCACAGATGTCACATAGTTTGCTTATCGATTCACAAATAAATGTTCTAAGAAGGACATCTTATATGTTTCCAGTATTTGATGATTATGAATAAAACTTTTACACACATTTTTGTACAGATTTTTGTTTGGACATAAGGTTTGAAATCAATTTGGCAGATCACTAGGAACACAATTACTGCATCATATAGTAAGACAGTGTTCAGCTTTGTAAGAAGCTACTAAACTGTCTGCCAAAGTGGCTGCAACATTATTCATTCCCAGCAGGGATAAAGGAGAATTTATGTTTCTTTAATTTCTTGCCATAATTTGGCATTATCAGGTTTTTGAACTATAGTCATTTTAATAGGTGTGTCGTGATATCTCATACTTAGTTTTAATGTGTAATTCCATGATGGCACAGAATGTTGAGCATCTTTTCACATTCTCATTTGTCATTTGTATATCTTGTTTTTAAGGTGTCTTATCAGATCATTTTTCCAATGTCATTATTTATAGTTATTCTTTTAAGAATATCTTGTATAATTTTATACAAAACTTGATATGTTTTGTATTTTTAAAAAGATATAGTTTTATTGATTTCAGGGAGAGGGAGACAGAGATAGGAACATCTAATTTAATAAAAGAGTAATATGCAAATTGACCCTCACTCTGAGACATCTAAATCTTGCCCATCGGCCAAGCCACGCTCACCAGCCAATCAGAGTGGCTGTATGCAAATTAACCCAGTCAATATGGCGGCTGAGAGCCATGGAGTTAGAATAAGCAGGAGGCTTCCGTTAGGCTGGCTGGGCCTCTGCTCAAAGCAACAATGTTTCAATTATAGAAGATAAATAAACCCCAGAAACCTGATTTCAGCCAGCCTCACTGGGACGTTGGGTCAATAGGAGCTGTGGGCAGCCTGAGTTGGAATAAGCAGGAGGTTCACCCCAGTGATAGAGGAAGCTAAGGTTTCTGTCTTCCTAGGCCGGCTCTGGCCTCCGCTCACAGCAACAAAGTTTCAATTATAGAAGATAAACAAACCTCAGTTACCTGCTTCCCACCTTGGGCTCAAGGAAGCACTGGGAGCCTGGATTGTCAGGGGCAATCTGACCTGGACTCCAGTTAAAGCAACAAAATTTCAACTTTAGAAGTTAAATAAATCCCAGCCAGCCTTGCTACAAACAGCCATCAGCCCCTCACCCAGGCTGGCCAGGCATGCCAGCACGTGGACATCCCCTGAGGGGTCCCAGACTGCGAGAGGGCACCAGTCGGGCTGAGGGACCCCCCGAGTGCCCCTAGTAAATGATAAGAGAGAATCATTGACTAGCTGCCTCCTGCACTTCCCACACTGGGGATCACCTCACACTGGGGATTAAGCCTGCAATGCCATTATGTGTCCTGACCAGGAATTGAACTGTGACCTCTTAGTTCATAGATCAACTCTCAATCACTGAGACATGCCAGCCGGGCCTACATGTGTGTGTTTCTTATAGTAAATGACTATGTTTTTATTACAAGTAAATGACTAATCCTTTCCTTTTCTGAACATTATCTATATCATAGCAAAAGGTTTCCATTTCAATAGACTCTAAAAATAAATTAAATTTTCCATAATTTATAGCTTTGGTTTTATATTTTAAAAATATACATCACCAAACCAAGAATCAAAACAATTGGCTAGAATTTTTTCTATGAATTTTCTAGTGCTGTTTTATATTTAGTTTAAACTATGGGTTAATTTTGTCTTCTTATCTGTCTCTAGGTTGATTTTTTTGGTATACAATGTCTAATTTTATTAGAACCATTTGCTGAAAAAGATGTCATTTCTCCATTGAATTTCCTTTACCTCTTTTGCTAAAAATTTTTTTGTTATATTTTTTTATTTAGTTTACAGGCTCACTATCTGTTTCATTAATTGATATGTATATTCTTTTGCTAAATACCAAGAAAGATTATCATAAGTCTAAAAGTAAGATAGTGTTAGTTCTCAAGCATTGTTCTTAATTCGTATTTTGTTTGTTATTTTTGAGATCCTGTTTTTCCAAATAAAATTTAGAATTAGTTTGTAGATGTTTATAATATAGCTTCCTTGGATTTTCATTGGCATTGTCTTAGACCTAGAAATATATTTAGGAATAATTGCCATTTTAAAATATTATTTTCCTATTGAACATAAAATTACTTATGTAGATGCTCTTTGATAACTTTTATCAAAGATTTCTAATTTTTTTACAAAATTTGCTTATATTTTGTTAGAGATATACCTATATGCTCTTTATTATTATAATAGACTAGGGGCCCGGTGCACAAAAATTTGTGCACTCGGGGTAGAGGGAGTCCCTCAGCCCGGCCTGTGCCCTCTCGCAGTCTGGGACCCCTCAGTGGATGTCCTATGATGGCCCTAGTCTGCCAGGCGCCTTGTGTGTGTATGAGTGTGTGTGTGTCACCACTGGAGACCTGCCCCCAGCCGCATCTGAGGCTCGGAGCAGTCCTCCTGTGTGTGTCTACCTGCTGGGGGCCCGTCCCCAGACACACCATCAAGACTTGGAGCAGGCACCCCCTCTATGTTGATCTCTCAGACTCTTGCCCTCCCCTGCATGTTGTTCTCTTTTTTGAGCTGTGGCCAGGGCTGGGTGCGGCCTGCCTCCCAACCTTGCCTACTGCCCATCTTCCTCCAGCCACCAGAAAGCAGGGAAAACCCCGCCTCGTGGTCAGGCCAGCCTTTTCCTGCTCCCTGATCCTCGGAAGGGACCTGGGAAGCCGCCAAGAAGGCCGCCAACACTTTCCCACTCACCCGTCCCCTGCTATCTTCCTTTCCCACTTTCCGGTGCCGCCAAGGGGTCTGGGGAGCTGCCAAGCAGGACCCCGGTCCCTGCAGCCTTGCTTTCCCGCTCCCCGATGACCCACAAAGGGCCTGGCCAGCCACCAAGCAGGTCGCCGACCCCCTGCCACCTCTTTCCCACTCCCTGGCCCGCCACCTTGCTTTCCCACT